>CM072512.1:24503423-24539709 GCA_036898135.1 Oncomelania hupensis | reverse complement strand
GAAAAAAGATTGATTCAGGCCATGTTCTTGATATATTATTATGTGTTTGAGTTATTATAGACTTGCTAAACACTTGTTTTATTTCTAATATGTTTAAAAACACTATGCATTATGGATGGGTACAGAATAAAATTGTGCGTACTGTTTTAATTTGTTTATGTTCAGTATTGTGTGAATGGTGTATAATGTGAATTTTCTCATCTTATCTCAACTCACTGCCATATTGCTGCCATCTTCCTGATTGTTTTGATACCAAATACATGCATGGGAAAATTCTGGTTGTGAAGTAATGATCATTTTACAATTCAAAACTTTGAAGGCAATTTCTGGAAATTAGCCCCCGAGAAAATAAAATATTAAAAAAACTCATAAAACATCAACCAATAAAGATAAAACAATTCTGTTTTTTGCATTTTGAAGATTATTTTTAGTACTTTGTTAATAAATAAATAAGTAATTTTTCATATTTTGACACTTTAGCCTGGTTTTCTCATGCTGCAACACATATTATAAATGTCAGCAGTTGACATTGCCCACTACAGTATTAGGCAGTATCAGCTTATCACACATTTTGGGTAGATCAAACTGTCATAAGGTAACAGCGTGCTAGATTAGGCAACCGCAGTACCTGATCAACAAAGCACTACTGTCACACAGTCAATCCTGTGTACCACGCTGAATAGGTCTACTAAAGACCCCGTTATTGTAGTGTGTTGTTTGTGGGTGAAGTGGTGGTCGTTGGTAGTGGAAATGATGATGATGACGATGTTAATGATGATGATGATGATAAAGAAGAACTGCTAGTGCTGCTATTGCTGCTGAAAGCTTATGCATGATGGTGACGTCAATACTACTACTACTACTACTACTACTACTACTACTACTACTACTACTACTACTACTACTACTACTACTACTACTACTACCTACGGCGCTGTTGCCGCTTCTGTTGCTGCTGATAACATTGTCTACTATAAGCGTCTTATTCCTAAATCAGACTGACAGTGCGGCGGTAGGGCGAAGTACCTCTGAGCAGATTTTCAACCTCAGAATAACCTGCGAGAAATATCTACAGCACCAACAACATTTTAACCATGTGATTATAGACTTCAAGAAAGCGTTTGACCGAGTCTGGAATGCAGCTCTGTGGGCAACCATGAGAGTGTATAACATCAGCCATACATGTAACTTTATATTTCACCAAAAGCCTGTATAACAATACTCCGGTGCAGTCCTTCACAACAGCGCCATCTGGAATTGGTTGAAAACAATAATCGGCGTGTGTCAACACTCTTCAACATCTTTTTGGAGCGCATCATGTCAGATGCTCTTGCAGATCATGAAGGTACAGTCAGCATAAGAGTTTTTGCGGATGTCATTGATGGATTAGGTCGAGAGGAGCAAGAACTTGAACAGCTTGTGCAGAGGCTTGAAACCACATACAGAGCCTATCCTATCCTATCCCGTAACTCAAACTCGTTAGGGCACCACAGGCAATCGTTTAACCAGCATATTCCATCTTTCTCTGTCCTCATGGCTTCGCTCAGTTTCAAGACAGTCAATTCTCGAATGTTGTTTTCACACCTCTTTTTCTGTCTCCCTCTGTTTCTGCCTCCTTGCACCTTGCCTTGCAGGATCGTCTTTGCAAGGCCTGATGCTCTGGTGAGGAGGCCGTACCATCGGAGTTTTCGTTTCTTCACCACTGTAAGCATGCCATCGTGTTCTCCAAAGGCTTGTGTGATGGTCTGTCGGACTTCGTCGTTGGTGATGTCTTCTGTTGCATCTCATCTCCATGCTTTTTTATTCTGCGTTGTAGGTCTGCTGTAAGGGTCCATGTTTCGCAAGCGTATAGGAAGATGGAGATGACAATGGAGCACTGTAGCCTTACCATGGAGTGTAGACTGATCGTCCTGTCTTTCCTCCTCGTCAATGTTTAACATCGTCGTCGTGGGCGTTTTCGTCGTCATCATCACCATCATCGTTGTCACGTCACCCGGTTGGGATCAGTGACTTTAGCTCAAACAGCGAGTGAAGGGATTCAAACTCAAACTAAAATACTAAAACAAATACCAGATGAACAGTTTACACTCTTTTATTCAACACATATACACATAAGAATATGGGAAATCTAACCCTACCCCAACCCTTAACCGGTCCCCAACGTACAACAGATGGCTTATGTATACAAACTCTAAGATTTGAAAGAACTGTATTTAATTACTATATATCACACCCTTTATAAACCAGCACAATTGTTCGTTTTTCATTACTAAGCTTGACTAATATCATCTGGAATCAGCAACACAAGTCTTTTGCTTCTTCACAGCTAAATTCCAGAAAATCACCACACTGTCTTCAAAGAACTATCACAGTCCATAATAGAACAAGTCTTGATCACGACCTTCAACGAATTCTGTGAAAATCACTGTATTAAATGTTTATTAAGTGTTTAGTATGTTTTTATGTGCGTGTAATGTTGTAGGTTTGTGCGTGTGCGAGGCCCAGAGTACCGCAACCCCAAGCAGCAGCAGTCTTGCAACATCAAAGTAGTAGGGGTCATGCAGCCCAAAGGCAGCAAAGGTCCCGCAGCGCCCAACAGCCGCAACTTCTTAGCTTCTCGAACCGGTTCTGAACATCATTGAATACGGCACCATACAACAACAGCAAGGAGGCAACAGCAAACAAGCAGCAGCAGGCCCAATCTGGTCAACATAATAACTCATCTTACTGGGCTACCCATATGCAATGTAAACATTACATGGAAATAACACCTTCCGCCGTCCGCCATCTTGACCTGTTTATGCATAACAAATAAATCACAATTCTTCTATAATTTATATACCTTCGCATGAACGTGATTATTATACAAATGCATTATAATTCCATTCCTAATCAACAATCCTGATTCATCCTCTCTCTGATATTCATCACCCCTCTACCATACTATTATACATCATCACCCTTGACCGCGTTCTTGCAACAACTCATCAACCTTATTCCATTATACATTTCCACACAAGAAAATCATATAAAAATATTTATTAAAATACCATTTTCCCCCCTCATCCATCGTCATTCATCCGTGTACGCATGCTAAGAGTGCAAGGCCACTGAAAGAACTAGAATGCTGGGCACCACTCACCTTCAGTCCTTGGCCTGTGATGGTACAGACACACAACACAACACACCACACAGTCTGTACGAGACGATGGTTTGTTACTGTTGCCCTAACAATGATCCCAGGACATCCTAATATCAACGAAGATACTTAGGCCTCGGGCAGGTCTCTAATAGAAGAGCACACACTCTTAGAGACCCATTACCCCCATGGCCATATGGAGGTGCCAGGGGTTTCAGTATAAATAGTATCCCCACTTTCTGGAAATTTAGTGCTTTAAATTCCCACTGACACTGTCTTTTTTTCTTTCTCATTCCTACTCTGTTCTATCAATCTACTATACTATCTTCTTCTTCGCTAGACCAGTCACCCACCTTTTTCTTGAAAACTCTTCCAGGACAAAACTCCTCATTTGTGTGTGATGTCTGTTGGATCAGCTTGGAAATATCGGACGCTTTCTGCCAGGTCATCACTGGGGCTTCCTATGATGTTATTATTTGGCAAAGTAGGCATTTTATATGTATGTGTTTTGTTGATATTTTATAATGATGTTTATATTCTATTTTGTTTTTATAAACAGGGGTTTGATAAATTAGAGTGTAGCCTCAGCGTCCCTTGCATGGGATGTCTTTATTGTAAAGTGACCGGCTGGTGGAGTGCCTTCAGTGTTGCCACTAAGGTTGTTTTGGCAGATCTTTTATGCGGATCTGGGGCGAGTCGTCTTTCAGCGAAGTTGTGGTCTTGATTTTGTGGTCCTGATTCAGTTATAATGGTCCTGATTTGGCTCGGAAGAGTCCGCTGGACCTAAAGCAATAATCATGTAATGTAATATAGAGACCCACTCTACACGGTCTCACACAGAAATTGTGGCAGTGAGGTCTCTCCTACACACGCTGTTATGAAAGTACTTATTCACGACAGTTGCACCAAAGCACACTGGTCATTCTTGCCCTTTTTAAGGAACAAGACATCGGGTGGTTCTAACACAAAAACACAACCCTTATAAAAGGACTCTACAGCTATTCTATAATAGTGTCAATCACAATTATCCAACTTGCTGTCCGACCATAACTAGCACCGACTTGACTCTGGCTTTGCCGCTTCTCCCAGCCCACAATTAAAGGCACAGATCTCCGTTCAAGCTTCTAGCAGTTACCGAACGTACGTCAAACACGAGATTCTTTCAATACCTATTATACACTACGCAATAAATCACGCTCACCCATACTTTCCGCACAACACTCTCATAGATATGAAACTGTAAACTATATACACAGCATATATTTAGCGTGCAATAAACTCGTGTCGTCACAATCGTCGTCATCATCGTCGTCGTCATCGTCATCATCATCATCAGCAGCAGTAGAAGAAGAAGAAAATGAAGAAGAAGAGAAGTCTGCTGCTACTGCTGATGATGATGATGATAATTATGAAAATAGACGAAGGATTGAAAAGAAAAGCATAGCAGACAAATATTTAATATGTAGTCTATACAGTAAATCCAAGTCAGGCAAACTTAACTCTTGCAATGAAGGAAATTTTATTTGTAATCAAACCAATCTTGTTAAGTGTAGTGAAATCTTTCATACTAGATTACTTTTGATCATACACTATTTAAATGCACATGTAATTTGCAGTTATGCTTTGTTATAGTAAGAAAGTTGCTTTTGTGATTAATTAATGTGTGTGTGCGTGTTTGTGTGTGTGTGCGTGCGTGTGTGTGTGTGTGTGTGTAAACGTGTGTATATTTGCGTTTCCATGCATACCAGGACGTGTAAATGCGTATATATATTGTGTATGTGTGTGTTGACAAATAGCTGTGCATATGTGTGTGTATGTGAATGTGTGTGTGTGTGTGTGTGTGTTGGTTCAAGTGCTCAAGTGTGTTTATGTTTTTATTGCCTCGCCCGTCTTTTAGGAGGCCAAGCAGAGAGCCCTTGAACTTCCGGAAATCAAGTCACACCAGCATTTAGTTGTAGGATCGAGGAACACGGTTTCAGTGCCGTTGATCAGCAAGCCGTCACGCGTCTTGCAGTTAGGACCTTGTAGTGGTAGAAAAAAAGAGAAAACAAAACACCTCAGATTTAATCATTTTCAATTAGCTGAAAAAAATAACAACAAAAAGAGCAAGAACTATAACAACAAGCGAACAAAGCAGACAACCAACCGATTAAGGTAGAAAGAGAACTCTATAGCCTTAATGTCAGCTCTAGCGTAAAAGGTCAGCTCTAGCATCAAGGTCAAATCTTCATGCTCATCATCATGCTCATCATCATCATCAACATCATCATCATCATCATCATCATCATCATCATCATCATCATCATCATCATCATCATCATCATCATCATCATCATCATCACCATCATCATCATCATCATCATCATCATCATCATCATCATCATCATAATATAGTCACAGACTATATACAAAAAAAAACAAAAAAAAAAAAAGAGCAAGAACTATAACAGCAAGCGAACAAAGCAGACAACCAACCGATTAAGGTAGAAAGAGAACTCTATAGCCTTAAGGTCAGCTCTAGCGTAAAGGTCAGCTCTAGCATCAAGGTCAAATCTTCATGCTCATCATCATGCCCATCATCATGCTCATCATCATCATCATCATCATCATCATCATCATCATCATCATCATCATCATCATCATCATCATCATCATCATCATCATCATCATCATATAGTCACAGACTATATACAAAAAAAAAAAAAAAAAAAAAAAAGAGCAAGAACTATAACAGCAAGCGAACAAAGCAGACAACCAACCGATTAAGGTAGAAAGAGAACTCTATAGCCTTAAGGTCAGCTCTAGCGTAAAGGTCAGCTCTAGCATCAAGGTCAAATCTTCATGCTCATCATCATGCTCATCATCATGCTCATCATCATCATCATCATCATCATCATCATCATCATCATCATCATCATCATATAGTCACAGACTATATACAAACGATAAAATATATAAACATCATGATGGTCACGATGACCATCGTGATCATGATCATGATCTTCATCATCATCATCATCATCATCATCATCATCATCATCATCATCATCATCATCATCATCATCATCATCATCATCATCTTCTTCTTTTTCTTCTTTCTTCTTCTTCTTCTTCTTGGACCTTGGACAATATTTAGGGTCGCCTTATCAACGACAACGGGTAAGCTGCAGAGCAGCACTTTTTAGGCGAAGGAGAATGAGATGTTTAGCGCTTGCGGGTGTGCGTTTGTATGACCCACCCATCTAGGACATAAGCGTCAGGATCTTTAAGGTCCGTGCCTTGGAATGTCTGGTCACACAGACTCTATATAGATATCCGTTCACATTGTCATCCGAACTTGTCCGTACCGTTCGGACATACGTTGCAGCATGTGCCAGGTTCAGGAGGCACGGAGTCCACACACGGAGTGAAGCATTCGACTCGGGCGCAGAAAGATTGTCCTTCGCTGCACACGCAGAAATCGCACAGGTCCGTCTGAGGCAAAGGTCCCGAACCTTCACATGGCGCTCCTGTCACAGTAAATACATCAATGAATAAATTAATCAATCAATAAATTAATAAATCAATAAAAAAAAAGGGAAGAAGAATGATGTAACAAGAGGACCTGTTTACCCTGCACACTTTGAGATTTTGCCTTGTTTAGTCAGTTAGACTTAGAAGTTTACTGTTAGTCTCTAGCAGACGACAGAAGTGATCATGCGTAACACAGATGTAGCCTGACGCCCGCATAGCAGTGACATCATCGCAGCTAACGGTAGAAGGCTTTGAATTATACAGCCACTCAGATTTCTTCAGCCAATCCGAACACAGCACCGGTAGGTAGGACCAGTTCTGACTGGGTAGGCAAAGGTTAGGTAGAGGGTCATTTGTGTTGAAAGCTTTGGGCAGTACATAGCTACTTCCTAGCAGAAATCTCTCCACTGATAGACCAGAGAGGCAGTGCTTGTTGAATATTTGAATTCAATAAAGTAGCCACTGCCTGACATTGTCAAACAGGTAAATGAACATACATCTGTTTCATCGTGATGTATTTATATTATTGTTGAATTATGTTTGTGAAATTTGCTATGCATAAAATGAATTGTTAGTCCGATGTTGTGTGAACACGTGGCGAATCCGACCACGAGGTGACCGGTCGACGCCATGTTGAAAGATGTACGGAACCACTGTTGTTTAACCTATATTTATGCTTGCAGACCAGTGGCTGTACCCGAGAATGTTTATAATATTATTAATTCTGTATGTGTATAGTTAGCCACGATTTATATTTATATATGTATAGGAAATTAGAGTGGAGATTCCAGTGGACCACGGACTTAGCAGAATGTTCGTCGCTTATGTATAGAGATGTTGAGCTATCACTGAGGGCTACTTTGGCTTTCAGTGAGATGCTCTGCACAGACCTATTATAGGGTGTCGGATAGTGCAGTGGTTGGAGCACTCGCTACTGTGTCGAAAGTGAAGCACCGTCTGGTGCGGTTAGCACTTGGATGGGTGACCGCTAAGGTGTGAAGCGACAAACAACAACGCCCCCAGTTGACTCAACTGTGATTGAGTACCTACTCTCTTGAGGGTGGGGAAGGTAAAGCAGCGAGGGAGAGAGTTGGGCATCACCCTCATTACGCTGGCCCAAGATAAGTGTGATCTCCAACATCACGCTCCCCTACGGCCACAAGGCTATGGGACTACCTTTACCTTTACCTTTTTTTACCTATCTATCTCTGTACCCCAGCCTTAACACAGACAGAGCTAAACAAATAAATGTATTAAGTGAAGTCAAAGGGAGATTACTAGCGATCCCCACCGACTAAGACGAGGAGGTAATATCAGTCCATTGTGTAGAGCCCAGCAACAATAAAAACCCCGTCACAGCTTAATTGGCGAGCCTAGCCAGGATCTGTGTATAATAGGAATTTGGTATAACCGGATCTAGGTACAATAGAAGAGGATAACAGTATTAGTATAAGTAGAATAACTAATAATAGTTGTAAGTGTAGGATAAGGAAACAGTTTTGGTGCACTTTTCTTTTGTTTAAAAACTTTTTTGCTTCTATTCTTTTTGTGCATGCATGTTGCATTGTTCTTTTGCAGGTTTTGCTTAAATAAATGTTGTATGCCATTTGACTCTTGTTTTATTCTATTATTGAGTACGAGTTTTATGGTCGTTGCATTGTCTTTATTGAATTGCAAAATTGCTAGTGTTTTTGTATCCCACGTGATTCAGAGGTTGGTCATCGACACTTTTGACAATGTCAGACCCAGTAGCCTTGAGATTGCGCTTCAAGGAATTAGGAGAATCATTACACTTAGCAGGAGGAGATCTAATTGCGTATGTAAATGCAGAGGTAGAGAAACAGGAGTCTAAGGCAGAGAGAGCAGCAGAGAGAGAGCAGAAGAAACTAGACAGAGAAGCAGCTGAGAGAGAAGCAGAGAGAGAACAGAAGAAGATAGCAGCAGAGAGAGAAGCAGAAATTAGGAGATGGGAGTATGAGCAGGCAGAAAAAGAAAGAAAAAGAGAAGAGAAAGAACGAGACAGACAGCGTGAGTTAGAATTGAGAAGACTAGGATCAGGAGCCTCGAGTTTTTCCTCAACCCCTCCCCACTCAGATCAACTAGAGGTAGCATCCAACCCCGTACTAGGGATGTCATTTCCACTGGGGACATTCAACGAAAGAGAAGAAGGTCTAGATCTATATCTAACAAGGTTTGAGCGTCTAGCAACAGAGTATAAACTAGATCCCACCCATTGGTCTTTTAAGCTTAGTCAAGGGCTTAGAGGAGAGGCATATGACATCTACAGTAAGCTACCGACTAACAAAGTGACTGACTATCACAAAGTAAAAGAGGCACTCTTAACGGGATTCAAACTCACAGGAGAATGCTACCGGCAAAAATTCCGCACCAATCGGAGAATGATAGGAGGGAGCTATGCGCAGTTCGCGGATCGTTTGTCCACAATGCTAGATAAGTGGGTTAGGCAGTCAGCCACGGCTAAGACATATGATGGACTGACAGAACTGTTAGTATGGGAACAGCTACGGGAAAACATGACCCCCGAGCTGAAAACATTCTCAGTAGAGCAGGGCGCGGAAAGACTGGAGGATCTGGTCAAGATCGCAGATAGGTACGTGGCCGCCCACGGAGAAGCCAAGAGCTTCAGGCGAGACCTAAAGCCTAACGGGAAAGATGCACAGAAACGAATCCCTCACCGGGAAGAGCCCACCGCGAGTAGGTCAAATCACCCCAGACCTGGGCAAAATAAAGGACCCAACGCGGAATTTGGAAAAAGAGGTCCCGCAGAACAGAAACGGTATTGCTCGTTCTGCAACAGCTCATAGAGTTCTAACTCAAAGCAGCGGTACAAAGCCACACACAATCGGAGATCACCCATCGGTGACAGACACGGTCAAGGTCAACGGTAAAGAAGCGAACTGTCTGTATGACACAGGTCTATCATACGACGCGATAGTTAGCGAATCTCTTGTATCGCGCGCGGACTTGACGGACAAAAACAGTCGAACTACAAGGAGCAGACTTGACGAAACCGACTACTACTTGCCCAATAGCTTGGATAGAAGTAGAGAGTAGATACGTCACAGGACGAATCCAAACAGCTGTTTTACAGAAAACCCTGTATGATCTAGTGCTAGGATGTAGGTATGTGTTCTTAGGCACGCCCCCTAAAACTGTAGAGATAGCTGCAGGGCAAACCAGGGCCCAGGCTAAAACCCAACCACCCCAGCCCGAGTTAGCCCCGAATCCAGGACTCGAAGTACAAGTTCAACACAAGTTCAAGTTCAACACATCTTTATTACCACAGGAATGGAAATATTGTACAAGTCTCATCACATTATATTATGGCTCCATATAAAAAAATGTATCACACATCAAAAGACAAGTTATAATAAGACACAGACTGATATAAAAGGTTCAGACAGAATAGGATTCGTACGCATATCATCCGTACATAAATTTACTATGCACTGATTGAGCGAACGCCTCGTGCAGGTAAAAATATTACAGGTAAGAAGTAGGACTAAAAGAATAGGCACTTAAACTTGAACCAGCCACCCTTCGAGCTCAAGTACTAGAATTAGGCCACAGCATGCCACTCAGCGGACACAATCATGGGAATTGAAGCCACAGTACAGAGAATCAGCGCACACTACTACTGGCCAGGAATCACGTAGGATGTCAAGCGCTATGTGAAATCTTGTCACCAGTGTCAACGATATTCCCCGCGCCATCACCGTACCAGTTACCTTAGGACCATCGGTAGTAGTCGGCGTGCCATTCCAACAAGTCTCAGTAGACATAGTAGAACCACTGCCCATGACGAAGAAGCGGAACAGATTTCTACTCACACTCGTCGACGCCTGTTCGATGTGGTGCGAAGCAGTCCCGTTGCCAGCGATCGGCACCAGGAAGATTGCAGATGCACTCTTCACCATCTTTACTAGAGTGGGATTACCGGACAGCATTAGAACGGACAACGGATCTTAGTTCACCGGCCGCCTGATGCAAGAAGTGTTCGAGTTGATACAAGTTCATCACATTCGTACACCCCCGTACCACCCAGCCAGTGTGATGATATTCTGGGGAAGATACGTTTATCTTACTAGGGGGTAAGACTTATTGATAGATGGGCGATGGGCTACCACTATCGATCGTTCTTTTACCAGAATTCCGAAGCTGTGTGAAAGACTGATCACGGCGCTTTGGTCACATAAAATTTATATTTGTTCTCGGGCTTTTTAGTATCATTTGGCTCAACTTGAGAAACGTTGATTACTAATCAAAAGACTAGATTATTATGTCTCGAGAGAAGAAAACTAATAGCTACACAACAATACAAATAGAATGACACCAGTCGTATGTATGTTTTTTCTCGTTTTATATATTCAACACAACTTTTACATGTACTTCATTAAACAGGTAAATTAATAATTCTAAGAGTTCGATGTGCTGGGAAAGTTTGTCAGCAGGTCTTCTTCATCCTATGCTACACGGTTTTATTCAAGTGGTTGACTATTTTCTCGAGGGTAGAACTCAGTTTGCATTTGTGGGTGACTTAGCTGCTCTGTCGTTGAGAGTGCTTGGGTCCTTCTGAGAAGTCTTGCCTCTCAGGTTGAGCGGGTGAGTCGTGTGAGTCTTGTAGCTACGAGGTTCGGACGTGGAGAGGTAGAATCTTGGTTGTTCTTTTTCTGTACCACGGGAGCAAGCGTCATGCGTTTGTCTCCACAAACCGTCCCAGAGCTGACCTGTAAAAGTCAGAGCTCTGGCTACAATACTCTCGTTAGATCTGAGTGTGCGGTCTCCTCTGCAAAGTGTCCATAGCATCAGACACCTGCAAGGTTCCCATATGCACAATTCGATCCGAATCTTAAGGCTAAGATACATCAATCCACATGCATACCGTCCCAGAAACAATAATTAGTTTCTGTGACTATATATATATCAAGAACATATTATTAATACATGGCAATCAATATAAAATAAACATACACATATCAAAACTACTAATGTTATCTTACTTCTAGACTCTGGGATTCGCGAAACCGTCTGTTGTAGTCTCTAGCACTCATTTGAAGTTGTGGAGATAGGGGACACTGCAGTTTGTTCCTTGGTTTAACCCTCGCAGCTTCGTAGGTAAAAATCGACTGACGAGCTAAGGTTAGGCCACCAAGGACATGCAAGGGTTCCTAGTAGTCTTCTGACCAATCGTTTAACTCTCATTTTCGTTAATCTCGCATATACGGGATTATTCGTTTTTATTTGAATATTTTCCTTCACCTGCCCTATTTATTAGACACCTATAATTATCCTTGAATTGGAGTGTCAGAGGTAGAGTGTAGGATAGATGCAATCGCGATAAGCGGAGCCTAGGCTACTTAGTGTTTCAGTGACTCTGGTCATAGTGGAGTGAGCTAGTTAACGGGAACAACGTTCTGGTCAGTTTTGGCTCAAGTATGCTAACTAGTCTTGGATTGCTAAGTCTGTCAGATGTCATCTGCAGACTTGTCTGCGTGACTGTCTGAAGGAGGTTAATTTAACATGTGTGTGCTTCTCTTTAGGTAACTGATGAATTAACGTCAAGTTTTAATCGATGCTATCTATTTTGCGCTAAGCTAATTTCCTACATTTTGTCGTCACTATTTCTGCTGTTACAGCCAGCAACGGTCAAAAAGAAAAAAGAAATGGAACCCTTCTCACCATCCTCAGGAAAGTCGCCAACGACAACTCGGAAGCGTGGGACACCTACGTGAATGCCGCACTGTTCGCATATCAAGAAACGCCCCATGCAGCCACGGGTTACACCCCGTCAACATTGCTATTCGGCAGACCTCTAGCAGGACCGCTAGAAGCCCTACGCAGAAGTTGTACAGAAGCCAAGATAGACGACACACCCAGACGTGCCACCAAGTACGTCGCAGACTTGCAGGAAACACTCAAAGCCACGTGGAAGAAAGCTGGTGAAGCACTGAAGAAGGCAAGAGCCCGTCAGGCGAAGTACTACAACCGCCACGCAAACCGAGAACTGCAAGTCGGCGATCAAGTGCTACTTTTACTTGCAAGTGGAACCAACAAGCTGGACATCGCCTGGAGAAGACCGTACCGGGTGACTGCCAAGAAATCCAAGACAGTCTACCAAGTAGAGGTAAACGGGAGAGCCCGATACCACCACATCAATCTCCTCAAGAAATACAGTTATACACGGACCGACCAGCGACCCCCAGCACTCACCCCTGTATGGCCATCGCGGAGGAAGTTAGGCCTCGGAGCAGTACTGCTACAGCGCGACCCCAAGAACCCAGAGACACTATTCCCTGTCGCCTATGCCAGCAGAAAACTGAGACCCGCCGAGAGACACTGCGCCACGTCGGAGAAAGAATGCCTTGGACTAGTCGGGGCCATACAGAAGTTTCAACTCTATCTGTATGGGACCCACTTCAGAGTGCAGGTGGACCATCAACCACTTCGTTCCTGGCAGCCTCCAAATCCTTGAACTCTCGCCTGATGAGATGGGCACTCACCCTTCAGGCATACTCATTCCAAATCGAGTACAACCCAGGCAAAGAAAACCACGGAGCCGACTACCTCAGTCGCCATCTCGTGGAGGACGACACAGCAGCTGTCGCCCACCCAACACAACTAAGGGCCACAGCACCAGAATTCGCCCCGTCCAGTAAAATCCGATCACTAGTGTCCATAGCTATCTGGCATAGCATTGCAGCTCAGGTAGAGCAACTTAACTAATTTGTACATAGGACCCTAGGATAGTGCAGTGTTAAACTAGGCTCTGTAGTAGAAAAAGGTCGAATCCAGTAGTCATCACCTGTTACACTCAAGTTCGATGTTGGTGTTTTCTATCAGTATCTGATTCAGCCCCGATGCTTGAATTCCTGATAGGGTGTAACTCAGATTCGTTTATTCACACAGCCCGTCCAAACAGCATACAAGTCACAAAGTCGACGTATGAAGTTTTCCACTTTTATTCAGCACACATCAACAACTGCATACAATTCTCAATTCAACTCAACAACTTTCACAGCAACTTTCCAAATCACTATCAACAACTTTACTCTCTCTCAACAGCAACTCTGCACACGATTAAATAACCTCTCTCTTTTCCGGAAAGATTTCGTACATGGTAGAAAATGACGTACTGCCACCAATCGAATAAAAGATCGTCATCACTGACTTACGTCAATACATATTTTTATATCTTCCAGAACGACCTCTTGCTTCTACATGTATCAGGAAATTTCTATCAAGAGTAAACACGCATATCCAGAAGATTCTCAAATAATATCGACTAACGCAAATTATCAACGTTATACAAAGCCTCTCCTAACAACAATGCAAACTCAAATCAAAGGTAAATAAACTCTATTATTGAATACTTTGCAAAACGAAACGATTAGATCTATCGTACACGCTTCAGCCATACTATCATTCGCGTTTCAACGTAACATAACCCCCCACTCAAGAAGAAATTTACCTAATTTCTTTCAACAACGTTGAAACGTAATGCACAAACAAAGTACAGAATTAAAACTTATTTCAGCCTGTCTGAACACTATCAACGTTCTCAGTTCATTCACACAGAGTCAATGGTTTTCATCTTCAAATCTGTCTGGATATTGTCAATGTTCACAGTTCATTCACACAGAGTCAAAGTTTCTCATCTGCAAGTCTTTCTGGATACTGTCAATGTTCACAGATCATTTACACAGAGTCAATGTTTTTCCATCCGCAAGTCTATCTGGGTATTGTCAATGTTCACAGTTCATTTACCCAATCAACGTTTTTCATTTTCAAGTCTGTCATTACCAATATTCTTAGTTCGTCCACACAGTCAATGATCTTTCATCCGCAAGGAAACGTCGCCCTCGTCAGTTGCGGTTGTCATCGGCCCAGGGTCAAAGACGACGATCACGTGGGTTTTCCTGGAGTCAGTGCATCCTCCGTTGTCTTTTTCTTCCGTCGGATGTCCGACGCAGTCGACGTTGTCAGCTCCCAGAATGCATTCGCTGGGTCTCACGGTCAGGTTGGCTTCTGCGGGACGGTGGACAGCTCCCTCAAGGTCTGCAGATGCTCCTTCCAGGTCCGGGTGTGGATTTCATGTTCGACCAAAGGTCGTAGAGCCTGGGACATCACTGAAGCTATGGGGAAATTCGCCCATAAGGTCCTTGAGCTCCAACTTTTGACCTTCCGTCAAGCCTGGTCCTAGCTTAACATCATCGATGCCTTCTTTGCTATCGAAGTCTCCCAGTTCCAACAGTTCTTCGCTGTCAAAGCTGTCGTCGGTCACAGCTGCTGTGGCTGCGTGCACAGTCTCTGTTGGCCTTTCCACGTACAGCTTAAGGAGGTTGGCGTGGTATATCTTGGAATGCTGGCCGACCTTCACCTTATAGTCGTTGATCCCCACCACGGTCTCCACTTCGTACGGGCCTTTCCACTGCATCAGCAACTTATTGTGATCAGTAGGTAGCAGCACCAGCACTTTGTTGCCAGGTTTAAACTTCCTGTTCACAGCCCTACGATCATAGTAGTGCTTTCCACAGTCCTGGGACTTCTTCAGGTTTTCTCTGGCTATCCCGAGAGTCTGCTCCAGCTTCTCCCGTAGCTCAAACACGTACTGGTAGCTGTTCTTCACCTCTGGGGTGTCCACTTCTTTCGTCCACAGTTCTTTCAGGATGTGCATCGGCCCTCGGATGGTTCTTCCGTACAGCAGCTCGAACGGAGAAAAGCCGGTGGACTCCTGCGGCACTTCTCTGTAGGCGAACAGTAAGGCGTTGATGTAACGATGCCATTGTCTGGGCTGCTCGCTGCACAGTTTCTTCAGGGTGGACTTCAACGTAGCATTGAACTTTTCGACAAGCCCGTTGCACATCGGATGGTAGGGTGTCGTAGTCAAATGCCGGATGCTCAGCAGTCTGTTCACCTCCTTCATGCAGTCGGAGACGAACTGCGTCCCGAGGTCTGTCAGGATCTCTTCAGGCACTCCAAGTCTACTGAACATGTCCACTAGCGCCTCTGCGACAGTTTCAGTGTCAATCTTCTTCAGAGGCACTGCTTCTGGGTACCGAGTCGCATAGTCCACTAAAGTCAGTACCCACCGATGACCTTCTTCACTTGGAGGTCTTATTTCGCCGATTAAGTCTAAGGCCACCCTCTTGAAAGGTCGGTCGATCAGAGGCATCCTCTGCATAGGCACTTTCGGGACCCTTCCTCGAGGTATGGTCTTCTGGCAAATGTCACATGATCGGCAGAATCGGCTGACGTCCGCATGAAGTCCTGGCCAGTAGAACACCGCCTGGATTCTATCCGACGTCTTCTTGATACCAGGTGACCTCCCATGATTGAGTCATGCGCTACTTCCATCACCTGGCGCCTTAGGGGTAACGGTACCAAGACTTGACGCAGTGGTTTCCCTCCGTTGACCCTCGGGTGCTGGAAGATTCTGTACAGGATCTTGGCCTTCACCTCAAAATAGACCGTGCCACTGCCCTTGGTCACGTGGTCTTGGCGGTTCCTGTACTTGTTTAAAGTGCTATCAGCTCCCTGGAGCTGGATAAGCTTATCTCTGTCCACGATGGCAGCTTTAGAGTTGTCGGCGACCTTCAGTGGCGTAGGACGTCTTGTCTCTCTTGGCCTGGGCCCTGGTAGTAACGGCACCGACGATCTCTGGTCGGCAGGGCTGAGCCGGAGTAACCACATTGTCCCGTAGCAGCTCTGTAAGGTCTCCATCGGGAAACGGCAATGGATCCTCCTCCACAACATCGACGCGTTGGATTGAGGCAGGACTCCACTCTGGATCGGGGTCGTCGGGTCGTCTCGCGCCGTCGATATTCCCGATCATCAAATCATACAGCGGCTTCTTCAGGCAAACCGCTTCGACTTCGCCTATGTAGAAAGGGGTGTTGACATGAATCTTCGCAACTGGCGCTCTCACACATTTGCTGTCGGCCATAAGTGTCCATTTTGAATCGCCAGTGAACTGTTCTTTAGCGATTAGGTCTTCTCTGACGATGACCCCACTACAGCCAGAGTCTCTTAAAACAGTCACTTCATGATTTCCGACGCGTCCCTTCGAAACTGGCATGTTCTGGACGGTCACAGCTGCGCTGGCGACGACGGGGATGGATTTCCCGTTGGCAAGGAGGAGTTGGCCATCAGTCATGCACTCTTGCACGTCCGCAGGGGTAGCTGTGCGCTTGGTCTCACTCGGAAGAATGACGCTCCCGCCGCACACTTGATGGTCGGATCTACTGGTTTGCCGTTGATTGGAGAACCGCCTCTGCCGGTTGCCCGCCGCTGCGTTGTCCGTACTGCTCCGCTGTCCGCTACTTTTGTTTTGAGGGCAGTTAGCTGCTCTGTGGTCTGTAGCGTTGCAAGTGAAACAGCCTCTTGAATGCCCTTCTCTGGGAGGAGGCGTGGAGTCTGTCTGTCTCTGGCTCGTCTGGCTTCCCTGGATCTGGTTCACATGGTTTCCAGTCTTCTGAAAATGTTTCGTCGCGCTGGGTGGCCCCAGGGTTTTCCCATGAGCGATAAGATATCTTTCAGCAGCCTCAGTCACATCTTTAAGCGTCTGCAGCTTTTGTTCTTCTAAGTGGGTCGCTAGGTCCTTGTGACAGGCATTGAGAAATTGTTCCTTCACGATCAGGTCATGGAGACTGTCGTAAGACTTCATTTCGCCTGATAACTCCACCCACTTGTGTAGATATGACGACAGGCGCTCCACAAACTGCTTTGGCGTCTCGTCTGACTTAGGCCGGCATTCACGGAAGCGTTTACGGTAGCCCTTCTCTGTAAAGTTGTAGCACTGCAACAGGGCCTCTTTCAAGACGTCGTAGTTTTTGGCGTCATCGTTCGACAGTCTGGTGTAAACTTCGAGAGCTTGCCCCGTCAGAAGTGCACTCAGTCGAATTGCCCAGTCTTGAGGTTGCCAGTTAGAGCTTTCAGCGAACCTTTCGAATCTCGCCAGATAACTGTCAATCTGGTCCTTCCCGTCGACGAAAGCTGGCAATTTTGGAGCCGTGTTGTCACTGATAACTTGTGGCGCATGCTGTTGTTGCTGGATGCGCGCCAAATCTAGTTGGAACTGCCGATCAGCTTCTCTTTCCTCACGCCTGCGCTCATCTTCTCTTTCTTGCCGCTGCTGTTCAATTTCCAGACGCTTCAGTTCAAATTCTCTTTCTTCACGGCGACGCTGCTCTTCTACTTCTAGACGCTTCTGTTCTAGTTCTATTTCTTTTTCTAGACGCTTCTCTTCCAATTCTCTTTCTTCGCGGCGACGCTGCTCTTCTAATTCTCGTTCTTGTATTCTCTCCTGGGATTTTACGTACTCCGTCAGCTGCTTGCCTTTTAGATTCAGTTCAACCCCTTTCTGCCAGAAGTCAGCCATCTTGATGCTTCTGGAAAGTTCTTTTCAAGAAAGTTCTTTTTCTAGAAAGTTCTTGACTGTAGAGTTCTTTTTTTCTGGAAAGTTCTTGACTGTGCTGCACCCTTCTAGACTGTTCTAGAACAGCACGCTTTCTGCAGTAGCGCTGATGCTTGTCACTAGTCGCCTTCGCTGACGCAGGCCCCGCTGTCCTCGTCGTATGCGACGCTGCACCACGCTGGTGTTGATGTATACGCTCCTGTGCTGAAGTAGACGCGACGTCCGCTCGCCGCTCTCTGTAACACTGGCGATGTAGCTCCGAGACTGTCCCTCGACGTAGTCCTGCGGCAGCCACGTAGTCCCGCTCTGTTGTTCGCTCACGAAGCAACTCTTCGGCGACTACACGCCCTTGCAGTCAACCCGAACCTATCGGTGATGTAGTCCCAGTATGTTGGCCCCTCTCGACGCAACTCGTTGGCGGCTACCCTCGATGACTGCTTCTCGTAACGTTGACTCGCTTGTTGTAGCAGTTGAACCCTTGGCTATGGCGTGAATCGCGGCTTGACCCCCAAAATGTTACACTCAAGTTCGATGTTGGTGTTTTCTATCAGTATCTGATTCAGCCCCGATGCTTGAATTCCTGATAGGGTGTAACTCAGATTCGTTTATTCACACAGCCCGTCCAAACAGCATACAAGTCACAAAGTCGACGTATGAAGTTTTCCACTTTTATTCAGCACACATCAACAACTGCATACAATTCTCAATTCAACTCAACAACTTTCACAGCAACTTTCCAAATCACTATCAACAACTTTACTCTCTCTCAACAGCAACTCTGCACACGATTAAATAACCTCTCTCTTTTCCGGAAAGATTTCGTACATGGTAGAAAATGACGTACTGCCACCAATCGAATAAAAGATCGTCATCACTGACTTACGTCAATACATATTTTTATATCTTCCAGAACGACCTCTTGCTTCTACATGTATCAGGAAATTTCTATCAAGAGTAAACACGCATATCCAGAAGATTCTCAAATAATATCGACTAACGCAAATTATCAACGTTATACAAAGCCTCTCCTAACAACAATGCAAACTCAAATCAAAGGTAAATAAACTCTATTATTGAATACTTTGCAAAACGAAACGATTAGATCTATCGTACACGCTTCAGCCATACTATCATTCGCGTTTCAACGTAACATCACCTTTTTTCAGTTGAGGGAGCCTGTAACAAGAGGACGTTTACCCTGCACACTTTGAGATTTTTGCCTTGATTAGTCAGTTAGACTTAGAAGGTTACTGTTAGTCTCTAGCAGACGACAGAAGTGATCATGCGTAACACAGATGTAGCCTGACGCCCGCATAGCAGTGACATCTGACGGTAGAAGGCTTTGAATTATACAGCCACTCAGATTTCTTCAGCCAATCCGAACACAGCACCGGTAGTGTGACGAGGCGTACAATCGAGCCCTGAGGCAGACAGCACCCACTCATCCCTCCCAACCATCCAGCTACCCCTTCTACACATCCAGTCGCCCCTAGGACGCGCGCTGGCTCATTCGCTTAAGCCCCGCCCTCGGGCATCACGTTAAAGCCTGACACACAACCAGACCCGGTGTCAGTTGCAAGCCATCCAGCCTTGAAGCCACAACAACTTGTCCGAAGACACGTCCCCATCGACTGGCGACCTCTGAGCTACGGCAGTACTCGTGTGCTTCACCCCGTCTTAGTCAAGGTAAGGAGAGGAAACTTACTCTTTGTCATGTAGCAGACCCATCACCCGTCGTTCGCCCCCCACGTTCGTATGTCCTGTCGATATGTACGTTCGTGTTTATAGTTTTGTCTTGATGTGTTGCTGTGACATGTATTATTGCCTTGTATATATTATCCGCCTTGTTTATGTGACTCATGCCATGTTTGAATTTATACTTGTATGCTCCATGTTAGCCCCATGTGTAAATATCCCATGCCATGCTGTCCCTCCATATAGATTAAAGTCCCCCAGTACAACCCTTGCCTACTACCCCTTTGTCCTGTACCTACTCCATTTGCTTTCCCCCATGCTCCCAATGTATAAATATTTGCCCCTGTTGCCACTACCCCATCTTAATGCGCCGAAGGTATCATATATTAGCGGCTGCCAGTAAGCTCCACATTGGCCCCATAAACCTAGTTGCATTGTTAGACTGTTGGTATACGCCGGCTCAACCTTGACCGGTCAACCAATTTGAAATCTGAATGGGCAACTCGCGCCAACAGGCGCTGAACCCAGGATACACCTATCCCCCGCTGATACAGAGTCTGTATTGCGTTACAGACGGCTCCTGGTCAGGGCGCATACCCCCGCCTTGTATCATCTCTAAGTCGCTGACCCGCTGCAGGCCCCTGACAACCCAGGGAGTCAACGAGAAGCGTTCCAACCGAAATTCATCACCCCATAGACAGCTAGCAACGTAAGCTGGAAACTACGCCTGTGCCTCACCCAAGATTGGCACCCTCGGTCATTGCGTCATATAGTGACCGACTGACCCGCATCGCTACCCACGCCACGCCAAGCCTGGTCATCAGGCCAACCAGACTATCTCGGACCAACCGCCGCCCTTCAATAACCAGCTAAGTTATTGACCCACGAGCATCACCACTCGATGATTATCTGGCCAGAGACTATCCAGATACACTCTTGCCCTGTGATGATATCAGTCCACCGTAGCACTAGTACCCCCGAAATCATCCACCCAGAATATCTCCGAGCTACTCCCTACTGATACAGACGCTATCCCGTGACTCACTCGTAGCATTACTTAATATAGACGACCCAATTCGATTTAATAAAACTTCCTAGTTAGAAATTGCACCTACCCAGACTGGCCTTTGTTTTCGAATTTCTCAACTAGTGTAGTATACCATCTTTCTCGTCTACCCTTTGACTGTCTCTCATTTAATTAGTAGCCCTAGCCTTAATCTCTTGAATGTCATCGCATCATTAGCCTAACAAAGGAGGTAATACAGCGCTAGAGATTAAGAGCTTACCCTCCATTCCCCCAACCCCTTTCTTTGTGACAGGTAGGTAGAACCATTTCTGACTGGGTAGACAAAGGCTAGGTAGAGGGTCATTTGTGTTGAAAGCTTTGGACAGTACACAGCTACTTCCTAGCAGAAATCTCTCCACTGATAGACCAGGAAAGCAGTGCTTGTTGAATATTTGAATTCAATCAAGTAGCCACGGCCTGACACTATCAAACAGGTAAATGAACATACTTCTGTTTCATCATGATGTATTTATATCATTGTTGAATTATGTTTGTGAAATTTGCTATGCATAGAATGAATTGTTAGTCCGATGTTGTGTGAACACGTGGCGAATCCGACCACGAGGCGACCGGTCGACGCCATGTTGAAAGATGCACGGAACCACTGTTGTTTAACCTATATGTATGCTTGCAGATCAGTGGCTGTACCCGAGAATGTTTATAATATTATTAATTCTTTATGTGTATAGTTCCTATCCTATCCTGTCCCGTAACCCGGGGGTCGTAGGGGCACCCCAGATGATCGTTTAACCAACATACTCCATCTTTCTCTGTCCTCAGCAGCCCTGATGGCTTCGCTCGGTGTCAAACCAGTCCATTCTCGAATGTTGTCCTCCCACCTCTTTTTCGGTCTCCCGTCTTCTTCTACCTCCTTGCACTGTGCCTTGCAGAATAGTCTTTGCAAGGCCTGATGATCTGGTGACATGGCCATACCATCGGAGTTTCCGTTTCTTCACCACTGTGAGCAGGTCATCGTGTTGTCCAATGGCTTGTGTGATGGTCTGTTGGACTTCGTCGTTGGTGATGTGTTGTGTATAGGAAATGCCCAGAAGTCTTCTGTAGCACCTCATCTCCATGCTTTGTATTCTTCGTTGGAGATCTGCTGTGAGGGTCCATGCTTCGCAAGCATATAGGAAGATGGAGATGACAAGGGAGTGCAGCAGTCTTACTTTGGAATGTAGACTGATGGTCCTGTCTTTCCAAATGGGCTTCAACCTTGTCAGGGCAGCAGTTGTTTGTGCGATCCTGGAGAGCCTATCGGGACCTATTGTCTGATACAATGGCTCCTAAATATTTGAAGCTATGCACTGTGTTGAGGGATTGGCCTTGGACTTTGATGTCCGTGTTGATGCCATAGGTGTTGTTGGTCATCATTTTGGTCTTCTCTGCACTTATTTCCATTTAATAAGCTGTGGAGGTTGTGTCAAGCCTCTGTACCAGCTGTTCAAGTTCTTGTTCCTCTCCAGCCAATCCATCAATGTCATTCGCAAAACGAAGATTGGAGATTGCTCTACCCCCTATGCTGACTGTGCCTTCATGATCTGCAAGAGCATCTGACATGATGCGCTCTAGGAAGATGTTGAAGAGTGTTGGAGAGAGTAGGCATCCTTGACGCACACCGATTGTTGTTCTGAACCAGTTCCCGATGGCGCTGTTGTGGAGGACTGCACTGGTAGCCTTTTCATACAGGCTTTTGATGACTTCAATAATTTTAGGGTTGATGTTGTACACTTTCATTGTTGCCCATATAGCTGCATGCTATGTGTATAGTTAGCCACGATTTATATTTATGTATGTATAGGAAATTAGAGTGGAGATTCCAGTGGACCACGGACTTAGCAGAATGTTCGTCGCTTATGTATAGAGATGTGGAGCTATCACTGAGGGCTACTTTGGCTTTCATTGAGACGCTCTGCACAGACCTATTATACAGGGTTGTGCAGAATTTCGTCTCATATGTTACAGACGAGCAGGCGGTATATCGTGAGCCCAACTCAGCAAACGACAACAACCACGTCAACGCGTACAGTTGGCTGCCGAGGCATCTACAGCATTGTGCGCAGATAGCCCACCCGTCGTACACAAACAACAACAACACAGCGTGTCGTAGAAGCGACCTCAACGCAGCGCTTCAACCCCACAGTTAAGTGCAACAAGAAACCGTGCACTAAAACTCTGTATAAACAGGACCACAGTAGTCCACTCATCAAGGCTTTTGACCCTTACGGCAGGACGCAGCCAGTGCCCGATGATGCAAAAGCAGCTGCCTAGATTATCAGCGAGCGAACCATTCGCATTGACATTTGAACTTTTAAGTTAGTTTCGTGTTTTGAAGATCGTGTATAGAGTAGAGGAAAAAAATGTGTGATTTTTATTTTATCAAGTGGCTGGACTACATATGATTCATAGCTGTGTTTAAGCTAGTGTGACAGTGATCTTTTACCATTTTTCTATCTATCTCTGTACCCCAGCCTTAACACAGACCGAGCTAAACAAATAAATGTATTAAGTGAAGTCAAAGGGAGATTACTAGCGATCCCCACCGACTAAAACGAGGAGGTAATAGCAGTCCATTGTGCAGAGCCCAGCAACAATAAAACCCCCGTCACAAATGAATTGTCTTTTGTAGGCTCTAAAACATCAGTACAAAACATGAACCAACTAAACCGCCCAAGGCGTCAACTTGCTGCGTTATGCGCACCGTCTAAAGTCCCAGGCATCAGAATATATTATGTTAAACATAAGTGGAGAAATCGTCTTTTGGACGAAAACAATCCATTCACTTGTCCGTCAATTCCTTCTTTCACCCAATCAGTGAAACAACCATCAAATTACAGCGAACATACATTAGTTAAACAAAATCTGTTTGATTGTGAAAACATAAAAATAAAATCAACCAATAAGTAAATAAAAAAAATTGGGGGTGGGATGGGGCAGCAATAAATCAACCAATAAAAGCATCAATTAACTGCAAACATAAAAAAGAATGAAACGATATATCGCGCGCACACACACGCACACCCACACACCCACTCGCGCGCGCACGTACACACACACACCCACACCCACACGCACACACACACACATGAAAATATATATACAGCTGCATCAAATAGTCTTTGTCAGTCCAATTATAACACTAATTTACAGACGACATGATATATCGATTCAGTTCAATGTATCCATCGAGTCGTCAGCAAATCGTGTCTGCAAATCATTAGGATACACTAAATGACTAACTGTGTGATGTGGTTGTTTATATGATTATGCATGATGATACATGATAAGCGTGTGAGGACGAATAATAACATATCACTTACGCAAGCAAATACACATTACCGATAAGTAATTTCAATTTTAAAAAATGTGATAATCTCACCTGCTGGAGTTGTCGTATTGAACGCTGCACCATCTCCGTGTCCCAACAAAAACAACAGGTAAAGGGAGGTAAAAGCTGCTGAGCTAAGGCTGTGAGGCATCATGACGGAGTTGTAGTAGCTTCGACAACAATCTTACACTAGTATAGTAGATTACCACGGGCAGGTCCGCACTTTTTTTCTTCTTCTAAAAATATCCACTGTTGATCAAGCGTAAGTACACTAGTCTTAGGTTATTATATATCTGAACGGTTGACTCATAACAGAGTATAGTCATCAACTGCATTCGTCCAGTGAAAAAAAGAACTAAACACAAACCAGCAATTAATGGCTTATATTAGCGTAGTAGCTGACAAAGTGACAATATCGAAGTGTACGATCAGTACTAATTAAAAACAAAATTCCTTCGGCAACTACTTTTGTTGTAGTTGCCTTTGATGTGGTAGCAATCTGTGTACGGTCTTTGGTAGTACAAAAAGTGTAAACAGTATTGAAGAGTAAAGAAAAGCGTTTTCAAAACAAACAAAAAAAATAATAAGAAGAAGAAGAATGAGAATGATATTAAAAAAATACATAAACTAATAATAATAATAATAATAATAATAATAATAATAATAATAATAATAATAATAATAATAATAATAATAATAATAATAATAACAAATAATAATCTCCCAGCGGTATATTTTCTCAAAAAGGTACTACGCCATTTGGCTGTTGCAAGTGAGGATACAATACTTGCCTATCATTCATCAAAAAGGATTAAAGAGTCATCCTTTCCTATCCTATCCTGTAACTAGAAAGTCGTTGGGGCACCACAAATGATCGTTCAACCAGTGTACTCCATCATTGTCTGTCCTCTGCAGTCCTCATGGAAAGAGTCATCAAAACCGTAATAAATAACACTGTTGGTTTATTGAAAGTATCTGGAAAAATGAACGGTTAACTCACTATCACATCTGTTGCAGATTTTATATCCGCTGGAATAACTTATATGATAAAAAAAAATGATGTAATTAATTGACTTTGATTCAGAGCCAACCGCTGCAACATTTCTGAAAGTCTTCGAGGACGTTTTGGCTTTGCAGTTCTATAAACGGATAATCCACACCGCATTACGAATAATCCGCACCCATTAATTTGAATTACAACTCTTAGGTTTACAGTTTATTGCATCTCTTAACATTTCTAAAATTATTGAATCATAATGATTATATGTCCGACAGTATAATATTGTAAACATAAAGTGTTCTCTCTCTTTCTCTTTTCTTTCCATCTTTCTTTCCGTAGACTACCTCTTCCTTCTCTCTCTCTCTCTCTCTCTCTCTCTCTCTCTCTCTCTGGTTAATTTGTGTTCTCTTTGTATTCTACTTTACAAAAACAACTAAAACACATCACGATGTATAAATATTGGGCACCTTATGTTTAATTTTTATTTTATCATTGCATATAGCATACATATATTCTTATTTCTCGCTTGTTTGATTATTGTTAGTTTAAAAATGCTTGAAGGTGATTAAAAACCAGCTGAAGATAAACAACAACTGAGTTTTGAAATACACTCAAAAGTCGTTACAGCTAGAGACTAACGGAGTCATGACAATGATGATGTATATTGTGTATAGCGCGATCCTCCGCGTCAGTAGACCCCACCCTCCACCCCCCACCACCCACCCCCCAAAAAATAAAAAAATAAAAATAATAATAAAATTACATCTTTTGGATAAACTTAATGGCGCCAATTAAAAAAAAAACTTTTTCTGCTTGCGTTCTACATGTGGAACGCTTTATTATCTTCCCACAATAATTTCCTAAACACCGATTTAATACCAATTTGTGCATAATTTACTTTTCCGAGGATTGTTTTATATTTTAGAATGGTTTCAGTTATGTTTTGAAATTTGTTTAACCAGTAATCCGCATTTTTCAAACAACTTGTCCAAAATGGCGGCTTCCAGCATACAACCAAAAGTAAGTTGCAAATACATATTAATTCTGCTTTATATTCTTTTGAATAAGACCCTTAACAATTATTGTTTTAATAAGAAGGTGGCATATTTCAGTTTGAGACAAAGTGAGAAACCTGAAGAGAATGCCACCATGCAGTTTTATATTACTTCATTTGGCTTTCCTCATAAAATATTGTATAGCGTAGCGTTTAGAACTCAAGGCCGCGGGCCAAGGTCAAGACTTTCTACGTCACGAAAATTAGCCACGTGGCCACATAGACACAAACACGCGGAATTGTGGCGACGTTTGAAAGATTTCCTGTGCGTTGTCTTGATCGCGGCATTACTTTTTTTTACCACATCAGGCTACATGAAAACACACAGTATTTATTCACAAGTGTTAAGGCAATACTGAACATTTGCCCAAGTTGGCCTATTATGACAGAAAGTGAAATCTGGAAGTGGAAATCCCAAATCAAATTTAAAAAATCCCAGGGTATACATACAAATACAGGCCGTAACCAGTAAATGCTATATACTAGAGAGAGAGAGAGAGAGAGAGAGAGAGAGAGAGAGAGAGAGAGAGAGAGAGAGAGAGAGAGAGAGAGAGAGAGAGAGAGAGAGAGAGAGAGAGAGAGAGAGAGAGAGAAAGAGAGAGAGAGAGAGAATCTGAACCCAAAAAACACCTAACAAGAACGCTGCAGTTGCAAGAATTTTAGAATATCATCATACAGCTAGGCCTATATTGTGCAGACAGTATGGAGTTATGTTGCTTTCATAATTTACGAGTGTGAGGACTGCAAACTTTGCGAGATGCAAATTAGTTTATCACATGAGAAACAAAAGTATCGAACAATGTAATAACAATGTTCGTTTCTTACCTGATCTGGAGTGTAGTGGGATGGGAAAGACGATATGGCCCGATTCAGTGATTGATTTATTGTTTATCGACTGATTGATTTTATGATTGGTCACTCAGTTGTATTTGACCTCACGAAGAAGCTCCCAGATTTTCAGCTGTTTCAGATATTCTTCGTTCGACAAATGTCTTCACGGGGATTCCACTGCTGAAAGATCTGGCATCAAGAGGGGTGAGAGCCACAGGAACAAACCGGAACAATAGAGTGGAAAAATGTCCTGTGAAAATGTAAGAACTTTCCAATGACTTTCGGACATATATAAATTCCATTAGATGTGTTTGCTCCTGGAATGGCAACTCTGTTGTCAGCATGGCATCAAACAAGGACGGTGTGTACCCAGTATCCAAGGTGAATAGGTGGTCGGTCGAGGAGAAAAAGAAAATCCATCTAGAGCAGCCAGCTATTATCGCCGCCTATAACAGTGGCATGGGAGGTGTTGACTGCATGGATCAAAACGTGGGCGCCTACAGGATCTCCATGGGCACTAAGAAGTGGTAGTGGCCCTTCTTCGTTTTTGCCGTTGATGTCTCTGTGCAAGAGGATTGTCAATGCTGCATCGCAGTGGGCAGAAAGGTAAAGGCACTAAACCACGACCTATCCTCGTTAAGCTTGTGTCGAGGCGATCCAGTGGCGGTGATGAAGAAGAGAGCTGACCTTTGCCACAATAGCTATAAATGCCTCTACATAAACGACGACTTGACCCAGCTCCGCGCGCTCAAGGCTTCTAAGCTACGCCAAGAAGCATCCTGCCGTCGATAAAGTGTCCACGACGGCTGAAGGAAAGGTCCTCTGTCAGCTGAAGAAGAAGCCTGGGCAGGAGCGGTCAGACGTAGTCTTCCTGGACACGCCCGATGACCTCTTCCGGATTGGAGTGGATAATCTGGATTTCAATGATCTGGGAATCCAGCATAGTGTCAGTGACTAGGAACTCGACGGAGGTCTCCGAGAGTTGCGCCCTTCATCATCAGCGGCATCAGTGACAGAACGTGTTTTCACCGTTGTCGTTACCTGTAAATTCTGTGTAGTATTCTTCTTCAGTTAGTGATATAAATACATGTACATTATCTCATCAAACTGCAGTATGTGGTGTAAAATTTTTACTGTTAAATGTTGGCGGTTTTAAAAGTCGTATGAAATTTACTGAATGTATTAATTTTGTGACTTCTTTGACATCATTAAATTCTTAGAAACAAAAAATGTTGATCCGGATGTTTCGTTTGTTCAGAAAAAATTGGATTCTATGGGATATGACATCATTTTTTCAAACAGGTGTACGTTTTCTTATCATCGGTCAGGTGGAATTGCGGTTTTATACAAGAAAACTATCAGTGGCTTTGTTTCTTTGTGTAATGAAGGAAACAGTAGTACAAGTGTTCTTTGATTTAAGCTTAATAAAACTTTATTTGTTTTTGAAAAAGATGTATTAGCAGGACCTGTGTTTATCTATACCTATCATGCATATGTATATGTATATGTGTGTATCTATACCTGAGGGAAGCAGATATACCAGCATTGAGTTATTTGATGAAATACGTTATTGTTTAATAGACTTGAAAGAAACCTGCAGAGCGGACTATGATATTTTATTTGGAGACTTTAATGCTTATAAAAGAAGAAATGATGATTTTTTGGAAGATAATGTTTATATTGATGTGAATGAAGCTTTGGCATCCTTTTTTCATGATCATTCTATTTCACATAAACGTAATTCGCAAGATGAACATAAGTTCAATAACTATGGATATTGACTTCTGGAGTTATGAAATCCAACTCTTTGCTTATATTTAATGGGAGAGGGGGACGTGACAGAGGCATTGGTGCACTTACAAGTAGCTTAAGATTCTGTTATCGATTATTTTATTGGATCATATTAACTTTTAAGCTTTTTTTCTGATCTGCATACTTTATCTTCTGATGTCCACAATCCGGTTACATTGACTTTTGAAATGAATGTACAACGTCAGCTTGAAGAAGTAATTACAGTCTGTCAGAGTAAAATAAATAGTGACAGTCAGTCTGAAAGGATTAAGCGGTGATCCAATGATAACTCAGAGTTGCTTAAAGAAGTATTATTGCGTAATGACATAGACACGTTAAATGACTTTGTTGATATATCCTCGGTTGGCGATGCAAACAAACAGGTAACAGATATTTTGTTGAAGTCAGCTAAAAACAGCATTGGGAAATGTCAAACTTAATTATTCTTTTTGACAGCGTTTGTCGACAAAAGAGAAATAAATATTTTACATTTAAACGAAAATTAAGACTGAAAGACAATTTAAAAAAAATAGATATATTTTTACGAAAATAAGTAAAGAATATTAAAAAAAAACATTGAGAAAAAGTGCAAAGCAAATGAAAATTCAGTTGCAACAAGAATTAACGCATTTAAGTACAACTAATCCCAAAGAATATTGGAAGCGAGTCCATCAACTGTAGAATGTAGCAAAGGTATAATGATCATTATATATGATCATTTAAAGAACTTAAATATTGAAATTGATGGAGACAATGAAGACGAATCGAATGTACAGTTTGGTGTTGATTTCGACACAGAATATTTAAATGAATCAATTACTATAGATGAAATTATTAAAAAAAACAGTTCAAACCTTAAAAGTAGGTAAAGCAGCTGGTATTGATGAAGTTTACAATGAATACATTAAAGGAAGCAAGCCAGAATTAGCACCTGGTTTTTGCAAATTATTTAATAAAGTACTCGAGTCTGGAGAAATACCTGATGAATTGGTTTGATAAAGCCATTATATAAAGGTAAAGGTAGTAAAACCAAGAGGTACAGAGATATTACACTTTTAGGTTGTATTGGCAAATTGTTTAGGAGTATTTTAAAATACAGACTTACTGAGTTTGTAGAGCGCAAAAGTATTTTGTTATATAATCAGGCTGGTTTTAAACAAAATAACTCAAAAATTGAGAATGCTTTTGTACTAAAAATATTAATTGATTATTTTGTTTTTAGAAAAATAAAAAGTAGTTATTCAGTGCTTTTATTGATTATAAAAAAACATTTGATTCAGTCTGGAGACATGGCTTATGGATGAAGCTAAAGACTGTTACGTTTGAGACGCGCACGATAGATCCGATTGTTTTGTTTTGCAAAGCATGCAATAACAGAGTGTATTTACCTTTGATTTGGTTTTGCGTTGTTGTTAGAAGAATGTAACTCGCGGATTTTGCATTAAATTAAATATTTATATACTTAACTATGAATAACCTAATGAAGTGAGTGTGTGCTTGTGGCTGTCTGACGTTCAGTCTAAGGATGCATGTTCTATCTCTGTTTACTCAACTTTCATCCACCACCACACACGTGCTTTCAAACAAGGACAAAGACTACACAGTTATCTCTCTTTGCCCTTCTGTTTCGCTATTTCCACTCATTCATAATATACAAAAACATTAAATCATACAATTCTTATAATCCATATAAACCATATCACAGCAGTTATTCAATTAGTGGCTTATAGGGAGGTCATTGTCTCTCTCTTGAGACGTCACTTGCCTCGACACTATGTTCTGACAATTCACTGCCAATAATGACACACTGAAGACTTGTTGGAGATTCCTGGTCTATCAGTATTAAGTAATAATGACTTTACTCACTGTTTTCACAGACATTCACTAGACGTGTTATACACAGACGCCGCTAGGAACAGATAGCTACTCCTTGGAAACACTGTAGGTGATCCCATTGATCAGGTTCTTCGCCCATCGTTGCCGCACGTCTGCACCTGTGATGGTTGGCCGAAGAAGGGATAGTTTGCGTTGATGGAAACCACATCGGTCTTGTAGATGCACGTCACAAGATCAGCTCCATCAGCCACATTGCACAAAGAGTCTCTGACACATTGTTACATTTCAGAGTGCTTGAAGATCCTTCTCTTCTGTAGAATATCTTCTCTATGCCTCTACACTGATACAGTCACTATAGCGCTGTTTCATAATGAAAGCGAAAGTGGCGGATCGGTTGCGGCCCTTGGGTTCGCTAGTTCCGGTTGAAGCAAGAAAGATGGAGGGTTATATAAATTATATTTCTCTTGTACAATCGTTCAAATTTTACTCAGGATGGCTGCTTGCTGTGCATATGGATGTACGAACAGACCTCAACGTGATTGAAAACGAGGCGTAACTTTTCACAAGTAAATATAATAGTAATTTTGCGTTGATTAATCGAATCGATGTACTGTGCTGTGTAGTGTGTCTTCTTCTTCCGTATATTTTGATTATTATGGCACTTTTTACCAAGGTGCATGCTGGGTGTTTTCCTCCTAGGACAAGAGCGTCAGGATCTTTAAAGTCCGTTATGATGGAATGTATGCGACACAGACTAGACCTCGGTTTATACTCTCATCCGAAGGAGTAGGAAAACAGGAGTAAAGTGTCTTTCCCAGGGACACAACACAATGGCCCGACCAGGGCTCGAACCCGGGACCTTCAGATCCACAAGCCGAAGCACTACCATTAGACCACAGTGCCTCCTCGTGTGTTACTGTGTAAGCGTGTCTTGTCAGCTCCAAGCCCAAGGAACACTGTCATAAGTAATCTCAACCAAATAACTAGCTGTCTTCAGCCAAAATCATTATAAATCATTTATTAAAATTGTAAAAGTAAATTTAACAATAACTGCCTAAACATTGATTGCTGATTTGTTTGTTCAGTAGGCCCAATTCGTTTGTCAGTGACCTACATTCATGAGAAATTCGAAGTCTCTTTCTTTTTCTTTGCTTTAGTTTTTTAATTGAGAAATGTTAATGTTGCAGTTTATCTAGAAGATAACATTATTATACAGTAGAATAATTTTTGTTTTTAATTCAGTGAAGCAACTGCAATTATGTCTTATTATTTTACATTGTTGTAATCTTTCCGAATCAGTCGCAAACGTTGTTCCCACAGTCGTTTCAGTGTTTTGTTAGCTGGTAATGTGTGTAACTTGACAATGCGCCCTTCAATTACTTTTCCTGCGAAATTAGGGCAGCAAACACAATACTGTTTTCCTCCGCCACAAGTCTTCCGTCTACGTTCGGCCATGCTTAATACTCAACCGGAACTAGCGGGTGTCCTTGGCATAGGTGAAGGCAGGGACGGATAACTCTATCTGCACTAGTTTTGCAACTATGCTATTGTCACAATTCTTATGACAATGCCTATAGCCACTTTAACACCGTACACACATTGTGTAGCCTACATCACAATGGGCTATGAGCCAAACTTTATAATCACAGCTCGCTTTCAATTTATAACATATCACTGCACATTCATTCATCATTAGTATATATTATACAACTGAATTACATTTCTATTTCAGCTCCATATCTTCACATATGAATAAATACAACATGGCATCATAATTATAAACTGTATCACCATATAATAATTACATGAATAAATACGGTATTTACACTATTTACCGTACTTCCTTCAAACAATGGATTCTTCTGCAATCCAATCACAGTAATTAATAAAAAGCAATACTTCCCATTTCCTTCAGAATAGCCTCACAGCTTATTCACAGGCGGCGGAAGCAGGGGGGGGGGGGCAAGGGGAGCACTGGCCCCCTCCAGAAAAATATTGGGGGGGGGGGGAGGGCAAACCTATACATTTGCCCCCCCCCCCCCAATATTCAGCCCCTCAAAAAACATTATTTGGAGGTTCAAACCAATATTTTCCCCCTTTCTCTGGACTGATGCAAGTTAACAATATCTGTGCTGAGACCATTTTCAAAGCACTGAAGGACTGCTTGATCAGACTTGACTTGCCAGTGCAAAACTGTAGGGGCCAGGCCTACGACGGGGCGAGTAATTTTCAGGGTCATGTGTCAGGAGTTGCAAAAAGATTCAAAGATGAGATCCTTGCTGTTACTGAAGAGTTGGCGACAGTTCTTGAAAAAAAAAACGACTTGTGATGACGCAGTAAACGCTGCTGACATTTGTCTGAGAACACTGGAAAGCATGCGGCATGAAGATTGTTATGAGACATTTTTTTGCTGACATCACAACGAAAGCTGCAAATTTGTGTGATGAGCCCTGCGTTCCTACACAGAAGCAGCCTCCACGAAGACTGGACGATGGCTCACAGGGTCACAGCTACTCTTGTCCATCTGCTTACTACAGACAGCAATACTGTGAGGCCATTGACAACACCAAAGAACATTTAAAGAGCCGGTTTGATCAAATAGCTCTCGACTTATCAAGGAAAATTTAAGTTCTTCTAAGTGATGGAGCAGCAGGGAAGAGACCAAAAATTCCTCAAGAAATCAAAGATACATATTCCGCTGACATCGACCTGAACAGACTCAAAACTCAGCAAGAATCCTCCCACATGCACCGGGTAACACCAGGAGGCGGCTAACTCTAGGATCACCATCTTCCAAGCACTGCCGGATGAACTGAAAGCTTCTGACACTGTGCGACGGATGCTGAGTGAAGTGGATAAACTTCTCAGACTGTACTTTACCATCCCAACCACAACTGCAACTGCTGAACGCAGTTTTTCAGCCCTAAAGAGGGTAAAAACATACCTTCGGGCAACGATGACGCAGGAGCGTCTAAATAATTGTCTTATAATGCATGTGTTCAAAGACAAAGTAGATCAACTGGACCTAGCGCAAACTGCTTACGAATTTATTAATACAAATGAACGCCGTTAGGCATACTTTGAAAAATTAACGGTGTAATTTCCCATGCCAAATGGCATGCATGACTGCTGTTTTTGTTACTGTGATGGATCAACATTGCCAGGTCAGTTTCTCTCCCTTTCTCTCTACCCTCCCCCCCCCCCTCTCTCTCTTTTTTATATGCACAGTTGTAGAAATATATGATATATCTTATTTCTCTCTCTCACATAGTGTCTATGAAAATAGTTCAAATTATTTGGAGTAAATGTCCAGGGCCGGACCCAGAAGGGGGGGGGGGATACCTGAGATCTGGACCCCCCCTCCAAATATAAAAAAAATTGAATTTTTTTTAATGCAAAGAGTTTCACATTTTTTTAATTGTTTTTAAAACATTGCAGTTTTTTTAGTCACTTTTGGTCCAACGTACAGTTATTTATAGTCAATTCAACGGAAATCCCTTTCAAGGGATCCGTTGAAACGCCCAAAGCGTTTTCCCGTTGAAACGACCAAGTAACCCAACCCCTAAGCCTAAATTAGTAAATGCAGCCATATTTTCTTGTTCTGGCCGCAAGCCTCTTCCAGCACCTTCACCTTGATACTGCCATAATCTACCAAAACGACTTTTTAGAAATATTAATTCAGATGTTAAGTTGATGATATGTTATGACAATTCGTTGTAACGAACATCCATTGAAACGACCATCGCTGAATCGTCCAAAAACATCGTTGAAATGGAAACCCTTGACAGTGAAGCTGCAGAAAAGGACAAAAGATGTTGTCGATGCCTACTGGGAAATCAAAGAGGTCAGTAACTGCATGTCTTCTCTTAGAAGAGATGTCGACACAGCGTTCGTTGCCTGGTTTGGTGAAGTCAGCAAAATGGCAAATGCTTTGACAACTGGTGTTATTGTTCCTCGTCAAGCATCCCGACAGACTCTCCGTGACAACCAATCTGCGGCCACTCCAGAAGAATATTTCAAGATTAGCATTGCCATTCCTTTCTTGGAACACCTGTCAACCGAATTGGACTCGAGGTTCAAAAATGCTGGCCTAGCAGTTGTTGATGGTCTCTGTCTGGTGCCAAGCACTTTAATAAACAATCAGGATGGTTTCATGCAGTTTCCAGAAGGGTTGAAGACACTGGCAATGTTGTGGGTGTCTGACCTACCAGACAACGCTACCCTTGATGCAGAATACCAACGGTGGGTTTGCAAATGGCGAAGTGCTGCTGAGAATGCGACAGCTATCATCCCATCCACGGCATCAGAAGCACTGAAACATTGTGACAGGGATTTTTATCCCAACCTGTTCATCATGCTAAAGAACCTTTGCACCCTGCCTGTCACTACTGCCGACTGTGAGCGTTCAAACAGTCAGTTGCGCAACCTGAAAAACTACCTGCGCTCTACAATGGGGCAACAGAGACTCAATGGACTTGCTTTACTGAAAGTGCACAGGGATGTTGATATTGACTTCAAAGAGGCAGTGAACTGTTTTGCCAGAAGATACAATTCACAAATGGTACTAATGCCGAGGAACCTAGTGCAGCAAGACTGAATTAAATGAAAGCAGGGCGGTGATGTTCATAAACTACAAGGTAAAGCTTTATACCGTTAACGATCAACAAAAATTAGTGAATAATAATAGTATACAAAACATCTCTGCTGATAAATAAATGTTTGTGTGTGTGTGGGTTTTTTTTTTTAAGGGAGGGGCAGAGGATAATTTTTGTACCCCAGAGTTTGTCAGTTCAATTGTTCAAAAAGCTCAAAGTCCCAGACCATCACAAATGGCTTTTTCAAGGTTCAGATTGCACCATTTTGCATCCTTGAAAAAAAAAATTCCGGGGGAGCATGCCCCCGGACCCCCCTAAAAGGCTCGGCGCTTCGCGCCTTCGCTGAATCTGTAACATCCCCCTCGACTTTTCTAAGGTCCGGTCCTGATGTCAGTGAATAAAATGTGTGTGTGCCCCCCCTCCCCCCCCAATCCTGAGCAGTTTCCGCCGCCTGTGTTATTATAAATAATTAATAATAATAATAAATACCTGTATTCAAGGTACAGCTAGACTATTCCATATAGAAATCCCGATTTCGTAGAGCTCCAAAGAACACGTCTATCCCCTTCAACTGGTATGTACTCTCTGAATAAAATCAGCTCACTCTAATATTCAAATCCAGACATGCGAACTTCCGCTTTTACACTAGTGACGTCATAACGTCTATTCATACAAACGTATACGAAATACATTCGTTACAAAGAAGCTTTGTAATTTTGTTGGTCGATATTCTTGGAGAATTTTCTAGAATTACTTGTTTACTATCGATTGAAGAATGTAGTTAAATCTAGTAGTAACTAAGAGATTCCTCTAACCTAAATAAAGCTGTAAGACAGTGGATAGTTCCGGTGACGAATTTTATTCTGATTGGTTGTCATTGCCTCATGCTGGAATGTTCGAACTTTCTTTAGAGTATAGAGACTATATACAGGCGCACTGTTTCAAAAAGTAAGATAGTAGTCCCCTATTCGCTTATGTGACGCGGGACTTTGATCTACCTACCT
>CM072512.1:24473423-24500923 GCA_036898135.1 Oncomelania hupensis | reverse complement strand
CTCTCTCTCTCTCTCTCTCTCTCTCTCTCTCTCTCTCTCTCTCTCTCGCTCACAACACACTAAATAATGTGCTTTTTACGTATGCATGAACAGTATTCGCGGTCTTGGATGAATTTGTCCGACCACAGAAGGTACACAATCCCCTTCGAAGTCACACTGGTGTTCCTCAAGACTATTCAAGTTCCTGTTTCCCACGGTCTATATTCCCCCTACCCCCACCTCGCCCAGGCATTCTAATGTTTCTCAAGGTATGTATCAAACGTTATTTTAAGGAACATAGACCTGAGGGAACAGTGACTTGGAGTAACAAAGACCTGGGGAGATAGAGTCATGCTCCCCTTCCTTTTTACCTGTTCATAGGTAAAATGAATGTAGTACTCACGACTCCGGGTTATAGATTACTTTTGACATTAAGGGTTTTAGTTTGAAACATATACTAATAACTGTTCTCAAGGTTCCAATGGCGCATGAATGACACTACAATTCTGCAGTCTTCATGAAATGAAAAACTCGTACTGAATAGTATGGCAAAGGTCGCAAAAATAATACAGTCGACTTTTTGGCTAAATAATTTAGAGTAGCGCCGCTAATTGCGAACACCCTAATCCATTTGCGTGATATCTTCAGTGATTCCATCATTGCATAGTTTCGGAAAGCAATGTTTTAATTTTTTTATTAAAAAAAATTATATTGTATGTTTTTTCACCTTTAGAGAATTTGCTAGAGAAAAACGTCTGACAAAGCCTTACGTCGTGTATGTTTTACTTTTTTTTTGTATATAGGCCTTTTTTTACTTTTAAATAATTTACTTTAAAAAAAAAAACGTCACAGAAGGCCCCTAAGATTATACCGTGTATTGAAAACAACTCTGGCTGCGCTAATGGGCTGGCTATAGGATGACATCCGATTGGGCTGGCTATAGGATGACATCCTAATGGGCTGGCTGTAGGATGACATCCAAGCAGGCAACAAACATTACCGCTTTTCTCCTTTCACCTCTACTTAAAAAAATCATTCAATGCTGTAAAATAATAAAAAAAATTGTTAACAACTGTCTCATTTTATAAGGCCCCAGGTTTGTACCAAACCATTGTCCTATTATAAGCTTACTTGGTCAAAAGCCGAACCAGGCATCTTGCTTAAGTATCGTGCTGTACGTATTCCTGCACTACATTTCATACGAGCATCAAGTAGCCTTGGTCAGAACGACAAATATGTGACTCATTAGACTAATAACGTGATTTTATCCTGGTGCGCATACTTCCGTCATTCCATAACCAATCCTTAGTGGCCAGGAGGTCGGTAAAAAGAGTTATATCAGAAAGATACGACGGAGGACGTCTTTTTGCGATGTTCATAGTCTATACATCACCAGATAAAAGCCCAGTTGATTAATTAGTTAATTAATGGCAATTTTATATTTAAGAGTTTTTTCATCTATCAAAGCAAATGCATTTGCTGCTGCTGTTGCTATTGTTGTTGTTGTTTTTGTTGTTGTTGTTGTTGTTGTTGTTGTTCTTCTTCTTCTTCTTCTTCTTCTTCCCCATCATCATCATCATCATCATTATCATCATCATCATCATCATCATCATCATCATCATCATCATCATCATCATCATCATCATCATCATCATCATCATCATCACCATCGTCATCATCATCATCATCTTCTTCTTCCCCATCATCATCATCATCATTATCACCACCACCACCACCACCATCATCATCATCATCATCGTCATGATCATCATCATCATCATCATCATCATCATCATCATCATCATCATCATCATCATCATCATCATCATCATCATCATCATCATCACCATCGTCATCATCATCATCATCTTCTTCTTCCCCATCATCATCATCATCATTATCACCACCACCACCACCACCATCATCATCATCATCATCGTCATGATCATCATCATCATCATCATCATCATCATCATCATCATCATCATCATCATCATCATCATCATCATCTTCTTCTTCTTCTTCTTCTTCTTCTTCTTCTTCTTCTTCTTCTCGCTGTTAATTTCTGTTGTTCTCAATAGATTCGGCAAAGCAATTTGAACGTGTACAAACCACGTGACACTTCAAACCAATGACCATTTGCATTGCACACATCTCCATGTCGTGAGGACATGCTGGAGACATCAAAATGGAAAAAAATTGTTTGACGATATTTAGTAAATAATTTGTTAACTGGACGATGAAATACTTTAAATCAGATAAATGACAAAAACACTTCTTCACAGCACGTATTTAAAACACATGCGCCAAAGCTAAAGGGAGACTATCATGCACCCATTCTCCGACATAAATCGAATTGTTTCTAACGTGAACACAACACACTTTGCTTTTATCCCTTGTAATCGTGCACAAGGCTACGAGTGCTTGGCTATCGCAACACACAACATTAATTGTGACATTTATCTAATCTTTTTAGGACAATTGATAATTATGATTCGCCATATTTCTGTCTAATCTGTTCTTCTTCCTTGTTCAGTGTGATTGTCAAGCTTCAACATGCTTGCAGTGGTACATATATTACTTTTGTGTAACTGTTGTAGATATCAAACTGTGCTTTATGAGCCTCGGTGTTTGAGTGAACGGGCCTCTTGTGTATCAATGGCAACATCGGCTGATTTCATACAAAACAAAAACAAAATATTTTAAATCCTATAAGAAGGATAAATGTAGGTTATTTAATGCTTTGAGAAGACACGTTTTAACGATTTGAAAAGACACGAGTTTCATGTTCGTATCTGGACAATTGAAGACAACGGCACTATAGTTGAAAATCAAATCCATGCGGGAAACTCGCTGTTCTTCGGAATATATCATATTTTAATTAGTCCTACACAACAGCCTCAAGCCTAAAGCTGCTTGAACAAACTGCAAACTGAACGATCAAAACTAGCTCGACGAACAAATGACTGGTGTTTGTTTTTTCTTCTTTCTTTCGTGGGATGGTAACTAACTCCCACTTCTGACGTCAAACGTTTGTGGTCGTGCCGTGTGATTGGTGAAATGTGTAGGATGGTGACGTTACATGTAGACGACACAAAACAATTTATTTATTCTTGATGCCAGTACACACAAAGCAAGTGATATTTGTCGGATCAACCAGCAAAAACGATCAAACCTCCATCTCTATCCAGTCTACTCCACAAAACGTTACACCATGGCTGAAGACAACATAGATCTAATAAGTCCAACTCCTTCAACTTCACGTGGAAATGACAATGGGGGTTTTGACTTCCGGATGGATTTTGGGGGCGCTGACAACGCAGACGATGATGATATTGGTAGGGATGATGAAACTGACGATGTCACCGATGAGAACATGAGCGAGAGGGCAGAAAGTGGAAACAGCATTAGAGGAGGGTCCGTAGGTGCGCAGGGCAGAATGCAAGATTTTGAAGGAGAAAAGTACGAAATTGTTATTATTACTACTATTATTATGTGTTAATAATCATTAACTTGGTTCCGTTTCCATTGAGTTGAACTTTTCATTTATTTTTTTTTATGAATAGGCTACATTACGTTAATTTTATTATTATCTTTTTATAGAGAACGGTAAATTTCTACCGGTGGTTAGAAGTTTTAAACTATAATTATATCAGCCAGTGAAAGTACACTTAAAACAGCAACATTTACAGTCCCTCATCTCCCCTCCACCCACACACACATTTATACACATGCATGTAAGCACATACGAATGCTTACACACGTTTACACACGTTTACACACCCATACACTGCATTGCGTTGCAATATAGGCCCGTATTATGTATATTGCGTAGTATCTTGTGGTATTATGCGGTCTCGCATGGTTCTGCATTAAATTGTATTCACGGCGGTTTTCTTTACAGCACTTATTTAACCTAATTTTTAAATATCAAAAAGTCCAATTTCTCAGAAACGCCAAAGTCCCTAAAAGTGGCTTATGAGGTCGAGGTCAAAATTGCGCAAAAACGTATTAAATATAAAATTCAGGCTAAGAATTGACTATTTGCTTATGGGCTACATTCACACATTTTGTGTGTCTAATACTTGCAAAAGATTGAAACTAAACTTCGTGTTCGACCAAAAAAATGTGTAACTGTAGATTATAGTCACAGGACACCGAAGCGTATAGGCGACTACTGGTCACATTATTCTGACACCAGCGAACCAGTTGATGGTAAGGTGGAAAATAATATGGTCACACATTGGCCAATCCGGGATTCGAACCAGGTACATTTCGGTTATTATTAAGACGCTCTACCAACTGAGCTACCCGGCCCCCCTTAGATGATTCTAAAGGTCGCCTGCTATAGGCACCGGGCACTCCCTTACAATTGCAGTACCGGCCGAGACTCAACCGGTAGATTGCTTTGCTGTGGCCGTTTCTATGCTACTGGGTCTTGGCCTGTTGTAGAAGTGGTCAGTTCTGTGCATGCGTTTGTATGTATGCATTGCGAAGCCCATGTCCATGTCCATGTACATAAAGAACAGCTGTAAATAATTTTAATTTTGTACTAATATTTTAAAAAAAGATATTCTGTTTTATGTTCTGTAGTTTGAATGGACAAACAACGAATACCCGTGATATTTTATGGGCAATACGATTTCGGAATCTGATTCTGAATTGTTTTTGAGAGAGATCATGTGATAATATAAAATTAAAAAAAGATAACAAGGTATTAATATAAAAATATCTCGAAACCTAACAATCTTCCATCACAACCAACTATTGTGTCAGATTCATCTTTCGTTGAGCTAATCCAGAAATCTCACGATGTCTGTAGTTTCTGAGGAAGAATTGCTTTTTGACTAAGTAAGCAGATATTTGATCAAATCTGAACGCTTCTTCTGTATTGTGCTCTGCTAACACCAGGGCAGATGAGGAGAAACTATGGGACGTGTTCGAGGAAACCTCTTGGACCAATCTTGCCCACGCCAACCGTCAGTTCTGGTCGAAGGTCAACCGTTTCAGTCGCTTCGTCCTCATCATCATCCTCTTCGCCTTGGTCCTCGCCTCGTCTTCCCTCAGCACTCTCGTCTTCGTCCTCATCGCGTACAACATGAACGCTACGAGTCGAGACTTTTTCCTGGATAAGGCCACAACTAGTATCAACGACTCTCAGACACTCACTCACGTTCAGGTTGGAGCATTTACATTTTTAAAAAAATGTATTGGGGTTGATAACTCATTCAACCGATGTCACTGAAATGACTTTATTTTGTACAATTATTTTTATTTTCTTTCAACAAACTTGAAAGGTATTGGTACGGAATTATGACACCTCTTCCACTCCCCCTCACCCCCCCCCCTCTCTTACGCGCACACCCTATAATCAGAACGTATTCATTCATAAGATTTCGTGTTGGCATCCAGATGTTGAAGTCGGCAAGTCAAGAGGTGAACGTGCGATGGGTGTGGGCCGCGCTGTTAGTGACCACGGCGCCTAACATCTTCACGCTGTTGACCTGCGTCCACAAAATGTGTGTCAAGAAAACCAGAGAACTCACTTGGCGGCCTCTGCTTATGGCAAGTATAGAACTTGTTTCCATTACTCACTACAGGTAACCTTGGTAAATCGTGAATCGGCGGCGGCGGTCCCCATTTCTCACACCAACCCCACCCCAACGAAACCCTTACGCCCTGATCAGACAATGGACTGAGTGAGATAATATGATGTGATGAGATAAGATGAGATTGCTTTGGCAGTGACTGTGGAGTTTTAGGGCGTCCTAGTCGCCGGTTTCCTATGCGGTTTCAATTCCCGCAAGGGATGAACTTATGAGACGTAGGTCCGAAACTATTCAGATCACCGAGGGTTTTATCCGGGTACTCCGGTTGCCTCAATCCCTATAATAATGGTAATGGAGGCAGTCAAAATTTTAAAATCTAAAGTGTGATTTGTTTTTTCCGTCTTCTAATAGCGATCTCCCTGCCTTTACATCCACATGATAGATGTGTGTTGAATGTGCGTAAGAATGTGTGAAGAATGTGAGTGTGTATATCTCCCGCTTCGAGCCTGATTAGTGGTTTGAGGGAAAGCGCGTATATAGCATCCATTATTATTATTATTATTATTATTATTATTATTATTATTATTATTATTATTATTATTATTATTATTATTATTATTATTGTTATTATTATTATTATTATTATTGTTATTGTTATTATTATTATTATTATTATTATTATTATTATTATTATTATTATTATTGTTGTTATTATTATTGTTATTATTATTATTATTATTATTATTATTATTATTATTATTATTATTATTATTATTATTATTATTATTATTATTATTATTGTTATTATTATTATTGTTGTTGTTTTGTTTTGCGTCTGCTTGCAGGCTCTGTCGGTGGAGACTTTCCACACAGTAGGTCTGAGTGTGTTTGTCTTCGTCGTGGCTCCGTCCTACGATCCAGTGATGGTGATCGTGCTAAGCCAGGCTGTGGACATCATCCCCGCCATCCTCAGGCTGCTGTACGTTAAGCGTCACGGGCAAGAAGAAAGAGTGTTCGAGGTATTAGTCCTAATTTAAAACCATAGTTCTTTGTACCCACCCACACTCCCAACCCGGTAACACCTTTTTTGTGATAAAGGGTCACAACTGGCTCTGGCTTATAAAATAAAATCTGAAATCTATTTCAACAGAACATCTGAAAACTTTAACAAAGCTTTATCGTTGTTGTTTTTGTTAATTGATAAACATGCTCATGTTATTTAGCTAAGAAATACTTTGGTAACAGTTTTTGTAAATTAATTTTGGTTACAGAAATCTAATTAAGTAATTAAAAAAAAGAAAAGAAACATTCTTGTAAGCACTTCGGCAAATGTTTCCAACTACAGAATGCATAATCACATTATTAACCCTTTTGGTGCCGGGCACTGCTGTGGATAGTACAGCGCAATAAGTCGCAATTATTGCATGTGGAAAGAGAGATGCCATAGTTACTGAAACATTAAACATTGACTAAAAGAACAAGTTCTTTGAATTTGTACCAGTGAGTCAATGGGCGACATTTCATATCCTATCCCGTAACTCGAAAGATGATAAGGGAGCGCAGTAGCCTTACCTTAGAGTGTAGACTGATGGTCCTGTCTTTCCAAATGGGCTTCAACCTTGTCAGAGCAGCAGTTATTTGTCCGATCCTGGAGAAAACTTCCTGTCGGGACCCATTGTATGATACAATGGCTCTTAAATATTTGAAGCTATGCCCTGTGTTGAGGGATTGGCCTTGGACTTTGATGTCCGTGTTGATGCCATTGGTGTTGTTGGTCATCATTTTGGTCTTCTCTGCACTTATTTCCATTCCAAAGGCTCTGGAGATGGTGTCAAGCCTCTGTACCAGCTGTTCAAGTTATTGTTCTTCTCCAGCCAATCCTTCCATGTCATTCGCAAAACGGAGGTTGGAGATTGCTCTACCCCCTACCTTGGCTGTACCTTCGTGATCTGCGAGGGCATCTGACAATATGCGCTCCAGGAAGATGTTGAAGAGTGTTGGAGAGAGTAGGCATCCTTCGCGCAATCGATTGGTGTTCTGAACCAGTTCCCAATGGCGCTGTTGTGGAGGACTGCACTGGAAGCCTTGTCATACAGTCTTTTGATGACTTCAATAATGTTTGGGCTGATGTACAATCTCATGGTTGCCCACAGAGCTGCATGCCAGACTCGGTCAATTGCTTTCTTGAAAACTAAAAACACATGATATAGATGTTGTTAGTGCTGTAGGTTGAAAACCTGCTCAGTGGTACTTCGCCCTGTCCTGAATCCTGCTTGTTCTTCAGCTATGATTTGTTTATCTTGGGGTTTCAACCTGTTGAATATTATTTTCAGGAAGACTTTGCTGGGATGGATGATAATGCTGATGGTGCGGTAGTTTTGACACTCCTAAAGGTTACCGTTTTTGGGAAGAGTGATGACAAGCGACTGGTCCATGGTGTAGGTCACTCCCCACTCTGCCAGATCTTGTTACAGATAATGGTGAAGGCATCAATCATCGCTTATGCTTCGCGCTTCTCCTCCTGCTTGAAGCAATTTTGCGGCTATGTTGTCCACTTCCGCTGACTTCCCCTTCTTCAGCGATTGCACTGCTGCCTCAAATTCTTCTTGGAGAATTGGGAGGATTTCTTCTTGCTAGAACTGATAGGTCTCCGCTTGGTGTGTGGTTGTAAAGATCAGAGCAGTACGCTGTCCATCTATTTAAGACTTCTTGTTCTTCTGTAAGGCATATGCCAGACTTGCTTTGGATTGTGGAGACCTTGGGCTGTTTAACAGTTGTCAGCCGCTTCGCAGTCTTGTAGGCCTGTTGTTCTTGTTCAGACTGTTCTCTATTTCCTGGCATTGATCTTCTATCCAGTTGTCCTTTGCTGTGCGCATTACTTTTTGGATGTCATTGTTGATTTTATGGTAGGAATCAGCTCTCTGTAAGTTGTCCTTTTTCTTTTTCATCTCTCCTTGTTTGTCACACAGGTCCAAAGGTTCAGGTGTGATCCAATGTTTCTTCTTTGGGCGGCGTTTGCCAAGGATCTCAGTGTCGGCATCTGTCACAGCTGAGTTGAAGATGGTGGTCATGGTATTGATATCTACTTCACCAGCTCCCAAAATGAGCAGAGGTGCAAATTTCCCCCCATTTGTGGCTTGGAATATTTACGCCACCTCCGGGTCTTGCAGTTTGTCCAGGTCGAACTTCAGTCTAGTGCACTTTGCTGTGTTTACCCTCTTCACGTGGAGCCGGAAAGACATCATCAAGCGATCGTGATCACTTCCGATGTCTGCTCCTGGATAAGTGCGTGTCCTGCCAATTCTGTCGCGGTTCGAGCCTAATGGAGCTGTGGGTGGGATTTATAGAAGAGCATGCATAATGGAAATAACTGCGACTAAGCCCATCAGTTATATTGAGCGACATTTGAACGGGAGATAATTCTGTTAGTATCTACTACCCTATTGTTGTAAACTGCAAAGTCGACTATGGTACCGCTTCCATTGCGGGAAACTGCGCGCCTGTATCATAATATAATTTGATTGGTTGATGGTTGATTTGATTGGTTGATTGGTTGGTCAATGCGGACTTCCTCAGCCCATCTAGATCCCTCCATACAATATTGCGGAAGCGAGCTACAAAGTGGGAAGCGAATGTGGGTTTTCATCATAATTTCCCTAAGAATGCAGTTAATGTATCTTCTTCTCTCCTCATGCACACTCCTCCATCCGCTGCCCTTTGTCCAGGAATCTCGCTTCAGTTGGCTCAGCCTATCCATACTGGTTGTGACCGTGGGGTTTCTGGGGATGCTGGTGTACAGACTGCACAGCGATAATTCTGACCAGCTTGACTTGACCATCGCCACCCCGGTCAGTCTCATCGCTCTTTCTGTCGAATGGTGGGAAAACTTCATTCCAGTGAAAGTAAGGTGATTTTTTAAAACGAGAAAACGAGACTGAGTGTATGTGTTCGTGCATGGGTGTGGGCGTGCGTGGTGCACGTCGTCATTTAAAAAAATAAAGCGAATGTGTTTCAACATTATGATTGTTTTTTAAAACCACGAAGATCGGCTTGAGAGGGAAATTCATCCTTATCTAGCAAACATAACCACAAGGCTGGCTTGGCAGCGGTTTTTGTTAAAGGAGCCTCTCACTTGTAGAAAGTGAATTATTGTGAAAATAATTCATAAAATCTAAGGTCGCAGTGATGATAAACTGAAAGTAGTGCAGTAAGTTTTTGTCTCCCTTTATTAATATCACGCCAGCAGATAGATATACCTTTATTCAACTATAGCTGGTAACGACTTATAATTGCTAAGATTACCTCGTGGGTGATAACAGCTGATACAGTTTTACCGTAATTGTCTTTGTTGCTGATTTACAACTGAAGAACACGTGGAAGAAGGACAGGAAAAAAGAACTAAAGAAAAGCAGGCGAGCTCCATCGAAGGGAAAGAAACCGGAGAAACCTACCGCAGGCAGCTGGCTCTTCAGGTAAACAATATGTCGTCGCCTTTATCGTCGTCATCATCAGTCTCCTCCTCCTCCTCCTCCTCCTCATCATCATCATTTTCGACACCGTCATCGTCGTCGTCGTTGTCGTTATAATCCTCGTTATAAGAGCTGGAAGTCGTTGTCTTTCTGTGGTCCATTTCGTATTCAATTTCATTCAATGAATCGAAGCATTCACTCATTCCTTCATTGAATCCCATTGTGTGCGAAAGTGCGTCAGTTAGTTTGATTGTCGTGAAAATAAAATCTATGTCCGGCAGAACCAAGTACGACATCCGGGACCGGCGCACGAAGATCGAAGCGATTGGGTCGGCATGGAAAATCCTCTTGAACCTGGCAACAGCGATGGTAGTCTTTGCAGCAGGCGGCTCGGAAGACTGCGTTTCTGCTCTCTTCTTTCAAAAGGTTTTATGCATTATAATTATGTAATATTTTCATAACACGCCTTCGATTGGTGATTTGCTTTAAAAAAACATTTTTAAAATGAAAGAAGAAAAAAAAGAAAAATCTTTCCCTTGTTACACTTTATTGTTTACAATCCCGTCTGACCCTAGCCCCGAGATTAAGACTGTCTCAAAGCCAAACCCTACTTCCTCAAAGTTTGGACCCTGGTCCACAAGCTACGAACAGGCTAGAGCTAGTCATGGGTTGGGTAAGGGCTAGGTTTAGGCATGAGGGCAACGTTCGCACACACACACACACACACACACACACACACACACACACACACACACACCCACACCCACCTACACACACACACATGCACACACATGCCCTCCCCTCTTTCCTTTGTCTGTCTCTCTCCCTTCTGAACTAAATGGAATTACATTAGAACATAGTACGTAGTATATTAAGTAGGATGAATTGAAATGTAACATAATAATATAGTACTAAATAATGACTCCCTCAATAATGACAGTAGATGTTTGAACAGTAAGTTATTATGTAAAGCAGTGGAGCTCATTTTTTTATAGACAGTATTGACCATGTTTGGTTTCTTTATAAACACGAATACTTAATACGCTTATCAGAGGAAATCCATTCCTTTACAGGATGCAGCTGAAAACTGCACGCTGCTGGGTCATCTCCGTCTTGTGGACTCAGGGTCCACATATTGCTTCACTGACTTCCCTTTCATCGCCGCTGTGGTTGGCATCCTCGCCAGCGGCATTGCTTACAAAATAGCAAAGGTGCGTGACTTTGTGATCTCACAGTCAGAAGAAATACATTCATTCATTCTATCTCTCCAGCGGATGGAGAAAAATAATTACCTCCCTTGCCTAGTAATACTCGCTGCCCCTTTAATGAAGTCAAGGCAGGTCAAATAATTATGACCCACAAGCACTTTTTTGAGGTCCTGGATAAATTCTAGAATATATCTTGAAATTTATTTAAAAATATTGAATTGTTAACAGATAAACTTCTAAGGATAAGTGCACTCCAAATGGCAGGAAAAATACACGTTTATTTAAAATGGCTGCATTTCAGGTGGCATGCAAAATACACGCTCAGCGACTGTGTTTCTCCTTGCCTCTGTTGCTGTCCTCTCCACTGAGCTTGGCCATCGTACTGGTCACATACCGCAGCCAGTTCCAGCTTGGACAATGTGCACAAGGCATGGGACTCAGTTGGCCTCTGTTGGTAAGTTGGACTGGGAGAAACCATGCTAAGAGGCATTCTTTTTCATGGCTCAGTTGCCCATTCAGCAGCTTGAACTGCTTAGGCGACGTGGTTGCGATCCTGGCTACAACAAACTAGTGTTTGCTTGCTCAACCTAGCCGACAATCACATTAAGGGGATCTGAGCTCTACAGCAAAGTAATAAGAACAAGCCTTAATCTACACTAATCATAATTATTTATTGCCTTTTGCCAGCAGAATATTGCCTCATCATTGCGGTACCTTCTGCGGTACCAAGAAAATATATGGCTTTATTGCTTTATTTATTCTGTGCATGTACGTTGTATGTGAAGTTGAAGTAAAAGGGTTGCGGTCAATCTGCATACCCTGTTATGGGGGACTGTAAAGTCTCATGATTCTGATGTGATTCTCATCTCATCTACAGAGACATTTTTTTTAAATGTAGGGATTTCGGTTTCAGGAGGACAGGAACCTTTTGTGGCTACTGCAGAAGTACAGTGTCCAGTACTGGCTACCGCTGGTCCTGGTGGGTCTGGCAGCCCTGGCGGTAACCACCAGACACGTGTGGATGCCCTCGGCAGAGAGAGTGGCCAGCACGGACAAGTAGGTGCGCCTAAGGGCTTGTTACATTCCTGGATGAAATGGGGGTGGTTTTTGTTTGGTTGCTTTAGAGCAAGGGAGTGTAATAGGAGTACTTCCTAAATAGCTGTCAACATGTATTTTGTACCGCACTTCATGGGAAGCAACTCTCATTAACCTACTTTCGGTTTATTTAGGAGTACTTCCTAAATAGCTGTCAACATGTATTGTGTACCGCACTTCATGGGAAGCAACTCTCATTGACCTACTTTCGGTTTATTTAGGGATAATGCCTATTTTCCTAGGAAACAATAATAATGGTTTGTTAAAATTGATGGTTACAGCTCAGCTTTAATTTATTTTGTCTTACTGTATATTTATATGTTCATGCGTGAGAATGAAGTGGTATAAATTGACGTGTATGTGAAGAGACTTTCAAATTAAATATTGAATTCAATTGAATTACATTTCCCTGTGTTATTCTTTTATGAAAAACACTCTTGTGGAGTTATTTTCCCCGCGGTGTTTGTTTTTCCGGCCACACGTGTGTGTGTTTGTGTGTGTGTGTGAGTGTGTTTGTGTGCGTGCGTGTGTGTGTAGTTGTGTGTGCGTGTATGTGGGTGTGTGTGTGTGTGGGTGGGTGTATGTGGGTGTATTTTTATAAACAGACGTTAAATGATGTAAGCCACAACAGAATACACTGAAGTTCAAGTGAACATGCAGTAGTACATCCATGCACTGCTTTCAACTCTTTTATGTAGTTATGATATCGAAATTCTAGCTTATTTATGCTACAGCCGCTTCGCTGTTTCGGAGTTTGTTAACCTTCTATCTAATATGTTCTTGAACAATTTTAGGCTGTTCGTACGACCGCTGTACTGTGGCCCTTTGGTGGCTCAGTCACTTCTGCTCAACCGTGCCTTAGATGACAATGATAGTTCTGGTTTGCATGTGAGTTTTTGTTTCCTTTAAAAAAAAAATCATCATCATCATCATCATCATCATCATCATCATCATCATCATCATCATCATCATCATCATCATCATCATCATCATCATCATCATCATCATCATTATTCTCATAAGGCGCTCTTCCAGCTCAAGAGCTGCTCAAGGCGCTGGCCGAAACAGGATCTAACTCAAGCAGCCCGAGGCGCCAAATTGCAGCTTAACGCCTCAGACAACTGAGCACAATCTTGTTTATGGTGATTACAATCTGAATGTGATCCAAAATGGCATCGAATATTGTTCTCAGATTTTATTTAAATTCAACTTTTGACTTCAAGGCCCCAAGGTAGGCAGCGCATATTAATATGACCCATAAAAACAGTAGACTGTCTCTTGATTTGAATCATTAACATGTGTCACGATTGTCATAATTTTGTGTTATTTGCTCTCTGACTTTCTCGATGCGTTTGTTATCGGCTCCACTTTTAAACGCTCTGCGTGAGCAAGCTCGTTCAATAGTCAATCTCAACGTTGTTAAGAGCTGTCAGAAACCGTTGTCAGCGCTTTTGGTGCCAAAGAACTCGCAACAGTTACTGTTCTCTTCTGAGTTTCGAGTGGACATGTAGTGTAATGTTGCAGCATCTCACGACGTCGCGAGACGGGGGATCGGACTGGACGACCCGGATGGAGAAAATGACAGAAGACTATGATCACTTGGAGGAGGAGATGAACAACCACCGCTTTCCAAAGATCTACGCGTGCGCCACCATGTGGCACGAGACTCAAAGGGAGATGACTCAGCTGCTGAAATCTCTCTTTCGGTAATGATGACGCGAATGATGCTTTGATTAATGTTCGGTGCATTCGCTGAGTGAATGGAATGTATGAGGGTATGAATGAAATAGCTTAGGCATTAATAGCCTACAGTAAGACCTTAAACTTCAAAGGGTCGCTAAAAACAGCAACAAAGAAAGTGCCTGTTGTCTACTGCGACGCTGTACTAGAGTCCCCGCGTCTTGACCTAATTTTCGAACACGGCATGTTGTTTTGTTGGTTAGACCAGAGAGCTGGAATAAAGAGAGAGCCTGCTTTGCGTAGCGGACAAAAACCTCTCACCGCGCATGCGTCAAAGCCCGGTAGAAATGGAAACATCCGATTTTATGTTTTGACAGTACATGACACGGTGACAGTGGTGGTATACTTACAAAATGCCGAAAAACTAATGCGACAATCTGTTCTAGGCATTTTAAGGAAGAATGTTTCATACGCAGTAAGCAGGAGCGTTGTGGCCAAGTGGGCTAAGGCGGGACTAACTTGCCTTGTAACCAATGGCGCCTGACAGGTGTGGGTTCGATCCTGCATCGGGGCGTTATGTTTCTCCGAATATTATTTACTTTCGACTCGGGCAACGTCTCGGGGGTTTTCTCCGGGTACTCCCCAGCAAAATTTCAAAAAATTTCAAAAATTTAAAGAATTTCTAATCACAACTAATGTTAGGTAGGTTGGGTTTGGGCGCGCCACAGGCTGCGACTACGCCTTCCACAGGGGAGGCGGCCCAGAATTTCCCGATAAAAAGGGACAATAAAGCATTAAAAACTAAAAAAAAAATCTAAATTATATTTTAATTATTTATTAAAGTTATTTCTTTAAAAGGTAACAATGCTATATAGCAATGTTCCAAACAATAGTATACATAATAATTTATAGTAATAGTACGCTATCTATCTATTGCTAAACTTTATAATTATTAGTAGCCATGTACATGTAGCTAATAATAATATCTCTAAATAACTGGTTAATTATAAGACAACATAAATTTATCGACCTACTTGGGACAAAAAAAGAAAATATTAAATAAAAGAACGGAATATATTTCTAACCTCAACGATTTCGTCGAAGTTACCCATGAAGTTTGCTGACACATCCATTATTGCAGACTAAACCGGAAGTGTTGATTTCCATCGGCCTTGCACTAAGGCTCAAACACGACCTTTTAAGCAGAGAAGCGTAGGGCTACACGCAAAGCAGGCTCTCTCTTTATTATAGCTCTCTGGTTAGACGCATTTGGGAAACTCTCATTTCAATAACGTATATATTAATAAACTCATCCATAAACAAACTAGTGTAAAAGTTGGGCAGAAATAGCCTGAGACTTACTTTGGTGAACAGAAAGAATGAAGCAACCGTGGGTCATTACAGATCTTTCGGAAGCGAGTAATTTTCCTTGTGAATGTGATTCCGCACTACTTTTTGTCCGTGACGTCAGCAGTTCATGCTGCCATTAGTACGCAAAGGGGAAAGTTCACGAAGTCCCACGAAGTCCCACGAAGTGGTTTTGTGAAAACAGGCTTTCCCACGAAATTGACTTCGTAGGTATATTTTTCTTCAATAATGGTACAGGACGCAGTCAATATGAAAATTTCAAAAATAAACATTCGATTTTCTTTCCGTCTTCTAATAGCGATCTCCCTGCCTTTACACCACCTGGTTGAGTGATGGATGTGTGTTTGGTGTGTGTGAGGGTGGATGAGACAGGTGAGCGTGTATGTTGGTATAGATCGCCGCGCTTTGAGCCTGAATGATTTGGGGAAAGGCGCGTATAGCATCCTGTATTATTATTATTATTATTATTATATTTTGCTTATTACCTCGCTTGTATGACACCCACATTTATATGACTGTGTTTGAGGGACCTTAATCATATTGCAGACGTGAAAATGGGGATCGACACTCGTTTAGAGACTTAGAAAGTAGTTTGAAGCGATGTACTGGAAGTAGGTCAAGACCGTCTGCTGCATCCAGTCCAGTAGCGTAAAAAATTATCAGCGTCGTGCACTGTATGAAACGAAAAGCACGACGAATTACGAAGTGGGGGTTTCGAAAGAAGCTTAGTATTATTAGCCTTAGATGGGGTAACTAATGATCCTACCTAATTCTTAAGTTTATCACATTTCTAAATAACACTTGATTGATTAATGGTTTTAATAATTAATTGATTGCTATATAGAGAGGTTGATTGCTACAGAGATTGATTGATCGATATATATATATTTGATTTGATTTGATTTGATTGTATAGCATGGATAGAGACCAGTTCACCCGAGCATGCATGTGGAGACGATTCAATGTGCTGGACAAAGATTTCTACAATTATGAAGGTGCGAAAACAGCAGACACTATATTTTGCTCTCTGTCAATATTTAATTAAGTGCTACCAAGCAGTACAGTTTTCAGACGGAGCGAGAGCCCCTTTGTAAAGAAGTTGCTTAGTTTTATATACGGGGTGTCGGATAGCGCAGTGGTTGGAGCACTCGCTACTGTGTCGCAAGTTAAGCATCGTCCAGTGCGGTTAGCACTTGGATGGGTGACCGCAAAACGTTAAGCGACAAATAACAACGCCCCCAGTTGACTCAACTGTGACTGAGTACCTACTGTCTTAAGGGTGGGGAAGGTAAAGCAGCGAGGGAGAGAGATGGGCATCACCCTCATTACGCTGGCCCAAGATAAGTGTGATCTCCAACATCACGCTCCCCTACGGCCACAGGCTGTGGGACTACCTTTACCTTTTTTTACCTAGTTTTATATTGGACTTGGTTCCTCATCTACAAATAAAATCACACATCGTTCGGCAGATTCCTGCACAAAGAATGTAGATCTCCATGGTACCAGTGAAAGGTTTTAGTTGATTTTGGTTGGTTGGTTGGTTGTTTTATTTACGTCTTTTCCACCAAAGATGATAAGACGGGGGAAAAAAATTATTTAAGATATAATATTAGTTGATTTTACCAGGTGCTTGTTAACATAGTAGAAATCCGTCATCGTCATGCACAACAGCGGAGTGAGAGAGGCAAGAAATTCCATACGGAGGGACAACAAAAAAAAAAAAAAAGAAAAAAAAGGGAAAGAAACCTTACGAAAGTCAGCAGAATACAGTTTAGAAAGTGCAGTGGAATCCCATGAAAATATCTGACTTTGACATTTTATTACATAAACGCGAAGGATCCATTCAAAGGGATAGTTCGAGGGAGCGACTAAACTGCGTGTACAGTACAGTCAAAATTTGTCAGAAGATGAACGGAGGTTGTGTGAAGGTGGGTGTAAAATGGACATTGGTAAGGCGCGATATAAGAGCAAATCAATAGAACATAATGAAAAGGTCGTGGTAAAAATAAAAAGAGCAATAATGTCAGCAACAAAATGGCACCAGGTGGTAACGCCAGCGTATCGAGAGAAGTACAAGCGCTTATTGAGATAATAAATCAACCTTTTCTCCCTCAGAACTATAATTCAATATTATGTTAATTCCGGTTCCTCATCGCCTTAAGAGATTAGACTACTTTAGTTTAAGGCCTTGCAATCCTTGAGGAATTCCAAGAATGTTGTGAGATCTGTCTGAGTTACCTATCAAACGAAGAGTTGACTAGACTAGCTTCAAACTCACTACAATGCTCGTCCTAATGTGAGGCCCTGTCAGGGGTGTATTGAAATTCAAGTACGGGATTGATGGTTGCTTTAACAACGCTTGAGGCTTTTTCCATTGTGTGATGTTTTGGTTTCGAATATTGTTGTTATTGTTGTTGTCGTCGTCGATTTCATCATCATCATCATCATCATCATCATCATCATCATCATCATCATCATCATCATCATCATCATCATCATCATCATCATCATCATCATCATCATCATCATCATCCTCATTTCTAGGTTTTCTTTGCAGCCCACGTCTTCTTTGACGACGCGTTCGATAAAAGAAGTGAGCGGGGGAGAGATTATTACACCATCAACAGTTACGTCAAGCAGTTTTTGGATGTATTCCACGAAGCTGCTAGGTCTGTGGTGCTACATATTTTATCCTCTACTGGCTTTCAGTTAGCTTTTGCATTCAGATTGCCCTTTTCAAGACGTACAACAAACAGTACTGGTAGACTACAGCGATTGGTGCATGCAGCTGTTAATGTGATTAAGAATCAATGATTACAGTGGCTTGGGTTGTTTGGCAGTGTGCGCGATTCAGCAAGCTGGGGTAAATGAGAGGCTTTGTATTTCATTCTGATTTCCGTAAGCGCCTGGCATAGCTCTTTGTGCTGGCAGTGTGTGCTCGTACAAGAACGATTATATTATCAACGGGTCTCTTTGTGCTTGTTTCTTACATGTATATCTAATTCGTGTTGTGAGCTATCCTGCAAAGAGTTTGGTGACGACGACGACGACGACGATGATAATGATGATGATGATAAAGAAGATGATGATAATGATGATGATGATGAGGATGGTGATGAAGAAGAAGGAGTAATGAAGAAGAAGAAGAAGAAGAAGAAGAAGAAGATGATGATGATGATGATGATGATGATGATGATGATGATGATGATAATGATTGATGATGATGATGATTGATGATTGATGATTGATGATGATGATGATGATGATGATGATGACGACGACGATGATGATGATGATGACGACGACGACGATGATGATGATGACGATTTGGCAGGGCTAGCTATCCTGCAAGTGTAGAGGTGAGCGCACCTTTGAAGACGGACACACCGTATGGCGGACGATTGACCTACGAGCTGCCAGGTAGGAACAACCTGGTCGTTCACCTGAAGAACAAGTTCCTCATCCGTCACAAGAAACGCTGGAGTCAGGTGAGAACGGATAACCCATACAGTAAACATGACTTTGTCGTAAATACTGTCAAATTGGAAACTAACATGGTTAAAGTGAGTCTTGATTAAAAAGGACAAAACCTTAGGACATGCCTACTTCACGCGATGAGATGACTGTGAGCTCACATAGTTATAGGCCTAATCACAGTTACACATATTCTGTGTATCTGGTATTGGCGAAATGGATTCGAAACGCAATTTGATTTAAGTGTCAGACTGGAAACAGCATTGCTCGACTCTTTAGGTAGCTCGTTTCATTTAATGTTATTATTATTATTATTATTATTATTATTATTATTATTATTATTATTATTATTATTATTATTATTATTATTATTATTATTATTATTATTATTATTATTATTATTATTATTATTATTAGACAATTATTTTCAAACATTATTAATTGACAATTATTATCAAACATTATTATTATTAGGCAATTATAATCAAAGATGATTATCAAACAATTATTATTAAACATTATTATGAGACAATTATTATCAAACATTATTATTAGACAATTATTATCAAACATTATTATTACACAATTATTATCAACCATTATTATTAGGCAATTGTAATCAAAGATGATTATTAAACAATTATTATCAAATATTATTATTACACAATTATTATCAAATATTATTATTAGACAATTATTATCAAACATTATTACACAATTATTATCAAACATTATTATTAGACAATTATTATCAAACATTATTATTATTAGGCAATTATAATCAAAGATGATTATTAAACAATTATTATCAAACATTATTATGAGACAATTATTATCAAACATTATTATTAGACAATTATTATTAAACAAGAAACAACGCTTTTTCAATACGCTTATCAGAAAAGGGTTGTAGTCATGACGGCAACAATGCTAACAACGAAAAGGGTTGTTGTTGCAGTTTGTTTGTTTGTTTGGTTGTTGTTGTTGTTGTTGTTGTTGTGCAGCTGATGTTCCTGCTCCGGAAAATTATGATACTACTCTTTGTTCTCGGGCAGGTGATGTACATGTACTATCTGCTGTCGTACAAGCTGTTGATGGGCAGTCAGAAGAGAAAGCAGAAGAGAGCGGATAACACTTTCATCCTGGCGTTGGACGGTGACGTGGACTTCTACCCGGATGCAGTGCAGCTGCTAGTAGACAGAATGAAGCGGAACCCTTCCGTAGGTGCTGCCTGCGGACGCATTCACCCCATAGGTTCCGGTGAGTGAAAACACTGTAGTGACGTTAGGGTTAGTATGTGCTCACTGCATGCATCGTATCGTAGCGCAGACTTGACGAAGCCTATAACCTCTGATTGGTTTCAATGAAATTATACTCCAAACTGCGCTAATGGTGTAAAGTCAAGTCAAGATTTTTTATTCCAGAAAAAGACCTTCAGGTACCCTTGGATTCCATAAAACATACAATTAAATACATTTGTTATTTAATATAAATGTAGGTACATTGTACAGTGTAACACTTTCAGCGAGAGAAATGACATTAACCCTTCCAGTTTTAGTACTCACGCAGTTGTAAGAAATAACAATACGATGACATGCTCACAGTGCTGAAGAAACGGAAACTCCATTGGTATGGCCACGTCACCAGAGCATCATGCCTTGTAAAGACTATCCTGCAAGACACGGTGCAAGGAGGCAGAAGAAGAGGGAAACAGAAAAAGAGGTGGGAGGACAACATTCGAGAATGGACTGGCTTGAAACTGAGCAAAGCCATGAGGTTTGCAGAAAGATGGAGTACGCTTGTTAAACGATCATCTGTGGTGCCCCAACGACCTTCGAGTTATGGGATAGGATATGATAGAATAGGCAATAAAACATATTAATTAAAAGGGTTTGGGGAGGGGGGAGGGAAGGAAAGAAAAGAACGTACATAAAAATGTGTGATGATCTTTAGTCAGTTAATTTTTAGTTTGTACACCCACCTCCCCCTCTCTCCCCCCTGCCCTACCTTCCCACCCCCAACCCACCTCTCAGGTTTTGGAATTTATTGTACCGACCACCATACTACTTTGGAAATTTATTGTTCTTGCTTTGAGTAGCACATACTTAAGGCAGCTTGGTGCTTTTATGCCTTCATCGTGTTCACCTTGTTTTGCATTCTTGTCAAGGTTAAATTTTTCTGTGTTTAATGATGATGATGGTGATGATTGACTAATTGATTGATTAATTGATTGATTGATTGATGATGATGATGATGATGATGATGATGATGATGATGATGATGATGATGATGATGATGATGATGATGATGATGAATGTTTAATTGATAATGACTATTGCTGATGAGGTTGATGTCCACATGCCTCTGTATTTCTCTTAGCAGTGCACCAAAACTACTTCCATGTTCTTTGAGGATAAGTAACGGCTACAATAACATATTTGCATTTTGTTGACTCTTGCCGTCGCAGGACCCATGGTTTGGTACCAGAAGTTTGAATACGCCGTGTCCCACTGGCTACAGAAAGCCACAGAACACGTGTTCGGCTGCGTGCTGTGCAGTCCGGGTTGCTTTTCCTTGTTCCGGGGATCGGCGCTGATGGAAGACAATGTGTTGAAGACCTACACTAAACTGGCCGTCACTGGCAGACACGCTGTCCAGTATGATATGGGTAACTATGAATGAATGAATGATAACTTATTAAGTGCAAACAAATGTCAACACTATACAGCAGTTTTACAGCGCTACAAAACAGTTGTATGTTGTTTTTTTTTTTATAACATATGAAACCATTTGCGATGTCATAGTATATAGTCATAGTATATAATGTCATCACCAACGACCAAGTCCGACAGACCATCACACAAGGCAGTGGACAACACGATGACCTGCTCACAGTGGTAAAGAAACGGAAACTCCGATGGCATGGCCACGTCACCAGATCATCAGGCCTTGCAAAGACCATCCTGCAAGGCACAGTGCAAGGAGGTAGAAGAAGAGAGAGACCGAAAAATAGGTGGGAGGGCAACATTCGAGAATGGACTTGCTGGACTTTGAGCGAAGCCATCAGGGTTACTGAGGACAGAGAAAGATAGAGTATGCTGGTTAAACAATCATCTGTGGTGCCCCAACGACCTCTGAGTTACGGGATAGGATAGCATAGGATAGTACTGAAGTGTAGTATGATGCAGTGGTTATGGGTATAAAATTGCACATCTTACGAGCCAGTGAAATCTGTTTCACGTAAAATATTTACGACTCAGGTAGTTACAGCGGTAAGACTTAAACTTAAATTAAGTTGGGTGGAATGTGATAAGGATCAATGATATAGGCGATAACTGAATGTTTAACATTGCGACGTTAACGTTATGACTGATGGTGGGGGTAAGAGTACGATTGCCACATCGATATTAAGTATCACGCCTTTTAAGCCAATCGACCCTGATTTCATATCACGGCAAAGGGCAATCTGGTTGTGCTATAAACAGGGGTCAGCTGTCTGTAGTGAAAATTTTTATACGGAGTTCTACACTTATCCCTAACAAACCCGAACTAATCAAGGTACACAAGACCAGCTCACATAACACGTCGAATGAGTAGTTGTTTTTGAATTACTTTAGCCCTTCTTCCCTTTATGCTTACTTTCTTAATCATGGCTGAATGAAAGGACTTGGTGATTGTTACACTCGTTGTTGGTTTTTATCAGTAGTTGATTCAGCCCCAATGCTGAAATCCTGATAAGTGTAACTCGGATTCGTTTATCCACGCAACCCGTTCACTCAGCAACAAGGCAGGAGTCGTCCTATGAAGTTTTCCAATTTTATTCAGCCTACATCAACAACTGCATACAATCGCTCCGTCGCTTTTCACTTTCACTCTCTACAACTTTCAACTTTCCTCTCTCTTTTGAAACAGTGCGGTACATATAATAGTCTCTCTATACTCCAGAAAAATTTAGAACACTCCAGCGTGACGCACCACAACCAATCAAATCAAACTTCGTCATCACTGTCTTACGTCATACAACATTCTTCATTATAAAAGAACTTCTCAGCTGTTACTACATTAATCGCGAAACTTTGATCGATAGTAAACAACCAACTCTAGAAAATTCTCAAATACTATCGATCAATTAAAATTACCAACGTTACACAAAGCTTCTTCTAACAACAACGCAAAATCAAATCAAAGGTAAATACACTCTATTATTGCATGCTTTGCAAAACAAAACGATCGGATCTATCGTACGCGTTTCAACGTAACAGTGATCAATGTTCTGAACTTAGTACCCATCCCCTCTCTCTCTCTCTCTCTCTCTCTCTCTCTCTCTCTCTCTCTCTCTCACACACACACACACACCACCCCTCTTCCCCCCCATCCGTTTGTGCAAAGGGTTATAACTGGCTGTGGCATTTTAAAAAATGTGAAAGAAACCTGTTATTTTTTCCGGAAGCGAGTGATTTTCGCTGTGAATGAATACAGAATGCAGAATCTTTATTGTCCCCCACAAACACCTGCAAGGAAATTCCACACTACTTTATGTCCGTGACGTCAGCAGTTTATGCTGTCATTAGTATGCAAATGTGAAAGTTCACGAAATCCCACGAAGTTGTTTCGTGAAAATGGACTTTCCCTCAAAGTTGACATGGTTATATTTTGTTTTATTACATTGCTTGTATGACAAGCAAAATGATATTATTTTGTGTAATAATTTTGGATGTGAACATGGGGATCGACACTCTTTTTGAGACTTATTACATAGTTTGACGCGAGTTACTGGAAGTAGGTCAAGTCCGTCTACTGCAGTATAGGGGTCGCGCGCTGTATGAACCGAAAGCACGACGAACAACTAAGTGGGGGGATCGAAATAAGTCTAAAATCTTCACTTAAAATGGGAGAGGAGGGCGGGTTGAGTCAAGTGGTCCAGGGCGTTGTTGTAGGTAAATTCTATGTACAGGCGAAGATCGGTGGCTGTGCACCCTGCTGCTGCAGCAGGGTAAGCGAGTGGAGTACGCCGCAGCCGCCGACGCCTTGACCTTCTGCCCGGATGACTTTGGGGAGTTCTTCAAGCAGCGGCGACGCTGGACCCCGTCCACCATGGCCAACATCCTTGACCTTCTGTCTAACTGGAAACACGTCATCAAGGTCAACGGCAGCATCTCTTTCCCCTTCATTTTATACCAGGTGCTTATGATATGTTGTCCGGTCCTTCTTCTTTTTCTCCAGTTTTCAAGTTTTGATGGGATTTTTTAAATGTTTTAAAGTCCACCGTTATCCTTTTTGGAAAAAAATATATCACACACTACAAAACAATACAGTGTTCACTTCTATTGTCAATGCATGTTACAAAACGTTGTCTGGTGCGTTGACGACACTTTGTATTTTATTTACTGTTTAAGGACTGTGGCAGTCACCTTTCGCACATTGCTACAACTTCTCACTGTTCATTGACAACCAGCTGGCCCTGAGAAAAATGGGAGGAGAAGAGGGGAGGGAAGTGGGGGCGGGTCTTTTAGCGTCTTTCTCCTCTATTACCGGAATAGTACTGGTATAGCTATACAGTATCTTTATTGTGTTGGCTATTTTTAATACTGTGTTTTAATACTAATACTGTGTTCAAAATCCGGAAATGTGTTATTCGGGGTGAGGTCATGGTAATCGTTGGTATGGAATACATTGTTGAAATGTAGTAGGTTTAGTGGCAATAATCTCAATGTACCTAGCGCAAAATCAAGCTTCAGTTTTGTTTTGTACTATGCAGGGTTTCTTGTTCTTCTCCTCGGTGCTGACGCCCGGTACCATCTTCCTGTTGATTCTGGGCGCCATTAACACAGCTTATCCCGCAATGCCTCTGTACGGCGCCATGCTTCTCAACCTGCTGCCGGTGGTCATCTTCATCCTCCTCTGTTTCTTCGCCTCTGGCGATGTGCAGGTAGTACATACTTAACTCCTCAAGGACAAAATGAAGGATTGTCGCTCTTGGCGAAAACTGTTCTTCTGCCTTGTGACGTTGTGATGACAAAATAAAACAAGCTCAAAATCAAAGACGCTAGTTTTGACAAAATGTAGTCTTTTTGACATTTTACTCGTCATTTGTGTGTTTGTTGATGGATTACTTGTCTTTTTATCTCGCAATCTCAGGACACCTGACTTTCAAACCTTGTTCTGCACTAATGATGCATCTCATCGTGTTCTTTAGGAGTATATAACATCTGATTTTTTTTTAACCCAAATCTGGACTTGCACACGACATTGTGGCTGTTTTGTTTCGCGGAGCGACCAAGACTCTAAACTTGGTTCAGTTTACAAACTTTGTTTTTATTTTTGAATTATCCTTACATATTTAGATTGCAAAAACAAAACTTTCTTGTCTGTCGAGGACAACCACAAGAACAAACACAACAACAAAGCCCTTTTTGGTTTTGCAGATTGGGTTCGCCGCTGTCCTGTCGGTGTTATACTCGCTGCTGATGATGGTGGTTTTAGTGGGGCTGCTGAGACAAATCGCGGAGAGCGGGATGTGTTCCATCACCGCCGTCTTCTTTGTCGGTGTGGCTGGCATCTTCTGTCTCGCTGCCTTACTTCATCCGCAGGTAAGCCTGCTGTTGCTACTGCAGCAGCTGATGCTGCTTCTGCTGATGAATAAGCATTTTCAAAAGTGTTATGTTTCGTAAAACTGTCCTGTCTGGGTTTTAAGCTTAAAAAAAAAGCTTTAAATAAAATTTTAAAACAAGGAACGATTGGTCGTTGTCTGAATTATCTGCACTGTACGGATTTTCGAAATCGTTGCTTTCCCAATACCACTGGAAGGTTTTTGTTGTGTTGGCACCTACATACATGTATGTACAGGAACTGTGGAACTTACTGCACGGCCTGTTGTACTTTCTGGCCATCCCTGCCATGTCCATGCTGCTCGTCTTCTACGCCGTCACCAACATCAACGACGTCACCTGGGGCACAAGGATCGCCAGCAAGGCCGCCACAGGTGCGTTGGGTGTGGGTGGGTGGATGAATGGATGGATGGATTGCTATATTGATGGTTGGCTGGCTGGATATATTTATGGATGGCTAGATGGCTATGTTGGTGGATTACTTGATTGGGGTTTCACATATCACAGGTTATGTGGGATGGGTGGATAATTAAATAAATTGACTGATTAATTTGGGTCTCATGCACTACATGTGCGTTAGATAGATGGATGGATGGAAGGATCCCTATCCTATCCTATACCGTAACTCAAAGGACGTTGGAAGGATGGATGGATGGAAAGTTGGATAGGAGTTTCATCCACTAAATATCAATTGAATTGTTTGTGCGAAATGTCGTATTCTATAGTCAAATTAGATCGTTCGATTGATGGGAGATGTCATGTAGTGAAACACCCCAACTCAAAATTACTAGCAATGGACAAGTCCTATATCACTGCACACCCAAAGCTAGCAATATTGTGGTGATGGGAAAATATAGCTGTGTGTTATTATTTTCAAACAGGCGCAACACCGCAGCCGCGACAAACACATTTTCAGAGGCTGAAGAGTATGGTATCGTCTGGAAAAATTGGAGGTGGAGGAGGAGAAGAAGGAGGAGAAAATGAGAAGACTTCTGATTACTCTTTTTCTTTCGGCAATCTCTTCAGGTATATAAGAGGTTTGACACTGATTGGAGGAATTGGGTGGATAGATGGTTGGATGAGAGGAGGGACGAGAGGAAGGTACCGGGTATGGGTGACGGGCAGATATTGTGATACTGACAAACTTGGTGATTGCTATAGTTAAAGATACGTGCTATTTGTGTATGTATGGTTGTGGTGTATGTAGAGTAATTTTTTAATTTTTTTTTTAATTTTAAAGTTTAGTCATTAGACGGATGGCGTTTGCTGCTGTTTGGCATGCACAGCATGAGTGACAAGAGTGCAAAAATAAACAACAATATAATGTAAAATAGAACAAAATAAATAATAAAAATAAATTCATTAATATTTTTAGTCGTTTTATAAATAATAAAAAAAGTAAACAAACAAGTAATTAAATAAATAATAAATAAATAAATTATATCCGTCATTGTGGGGGGTTTGCCCCCCCCTCCCCCCCTCCCCCCTCTCCGTGCGTTACAGGTGCCTCTGCTGTCCCACCAAGCCAGACAACCAGCTGATCATGGACAGGTTTGAAGGCCTGGAGTACGCTTTGAACGATTTGAGGCGCACTCTCACGGGTCGCAGAAACGAGGATGACGGTGTGTTCAGCGACGAGGAACAGGAGGGTTGGGCTCCGCCCGACAGAGGAGGAAGTGGAAGTAGAGGAGGAGAAAGAAATAGAAGAGGAGGCGGGGGAGGAGGACGCCAGACTGTTTCAACCCTATCCGATAGGACCTCGGATCACATCAACACTTTTCCCTTATCTGAAGGCGACGGCGCTATGAAGAGTAAGACCAAACTTCGCAGAAAAGAGAACTGTGTGCTTACCCGGCATTGGATTTCGGCGTAAACGATCTTTCATTTACTATTGAAGTTCATTTTCAGCGCGTTTGACATTCTTCTTTAGGGCGAATAACGTACCTATATAGGCCTATGCTTATGCAAGCAGCGCTCCGACGACGATGATGATAACGGTAATAATAGTGATGAAGATGGTCATGATGTTGACGACCGCGGTTATGAAGTTCAAAGACTACTTGTATGGTA
>CM072512.1:24315923-24468423 GCA_036898135.1 Oncomelania hupensis | reverse complement strand
CTACTAAACACGTCTTAGAGAAACCAGATTTTTGATACACTCCTTTAAAGTAGTCTACAAGGTTATTTTTTATGCGTTGTTTGTTCATGTTTAACCTTTTCAACCAAACTTCAATATATGGGTTGTTGGGCACACTTAAGCTTACTTCAACGGAATATTTTGGAAGAAAGAACAAAAAAGAAGACAGAAAGACAAACGGAAAGAAAGCATTTGCTTTACTGGATGTTTGGACCTTGAATAAGCGGCAAAAGGTAAAATACTCCTACTCTCATACCAAGGGAGAAAGTGGAGATGGGAAGTGAAGAGGTAGGAAAGACACAGGACCGTGGGGTCCATGGGAAAAACACTGAGGGATTGTGTCTTCAAGGCACAGTTTGAGACTTTGGAATGAAAGTCGGCGTTTATACACAGCGGATTGCAACGTACTGCCACATACAGGAACTTCATCTTATCAGGCGTAGTAACTCCTGCTACCTTACTTTGAGTTGACATAAGCGTAGTTCCTTCCCTTGGGGGGGGGGGGGGGGTGGGAGGAGCGGAGAGAGGATTTAAAAAAAAAAATCTTTAACGTATTAATTTCTCAAATTTTTTTTACTTTGTGTTGCTAAACAACAAATTACAACAACAACAAAAGGTTATTTATTATTATTATTTACTATAGGATAGGATAGGATTATTATTATTAATTATTTATCTGTTTGCTTGTATGTTTCCTTAATTATTTATATTACTTACGTTTGACAAGTTTTCCGTCAGTTCAGCAACACCTGTTAAAATGGCTGACTGGTGAAAGTCGCTTGTTTGTTTACTTAATTCCCCACCCCAGGCATTTTATATGTATGTGATTTGTTTATAATGATGTTTATATTCTATTTTGTTTTTGTAAACTGGGGTTTGATAAATTAGCCTCAGCGTCCCCTGCGTGGGATACCTTTATTGTAAAGTGACCGGCTGGTGGAGTGCCTTCAGTGTTACCACTTGGGTTGTTTCAGCAGATCTTTTATATGAATCAGGAGCGAGTCCTCTTTCAACCAAGTTGTGGTCCTGATTCGGCTCTTTGCAGTCCGCTGGACCCTGTAGGCAATGAATAACTAACTTCATTATTTATTTTGCTTTGGTTTGATCTGCATTGTTCATAATAAAAAATATTCAGAAAACTTTGTAGTTGATTGATTCGATTACGGTATATTTTGCGTACACCAATATTTATTTGAACAGTATTTAGGTTGTCGTTTGACACCGTCAATAAGTAATGCAATAACAGTAGTATAACTACTTTCATTTCAGTCCATAAAACATTCAAGTCAAAGGAAAAAAACCACACATCATTTTATTTAAATTCCTTGCTATCGCTAAGGGTGCCTGGGGCAAAGGGATGTATGTACAAAACGTTTTAGAAGTAAACTACTATTAAAATGATGCTTATATAGCGCTTTACAGTACCGGGGGTTTCTGTATAAATAGTATCCCCACTTTGTGGAAATTTAGTGCTTCAAATTACCACTGTTTCTGTCATTCTCATTTGTTCTTTCTCATTCTTAATATGTTCTATCAATTTACTATCTTCTTCGCTAGACCAGTCAACTACCTGTTTCTTGAAAACTCCCAAGACTCCTGATTTGTGTATGGAGTCTGTTGGGTCAGCTTGGGGTTGTTGGACGTTTTCTGCCAAATGGTCACTAGGGCTTTCTATGTTTTTATTATTTAGCAATGTAGACATCTTCTAGGTATGTATTTTCATAATATTTTATAATGATGTTTATAATATTCTATTTTGTTTTTGTAACCAGGGGGTTCGATAAATTAGAGTAAAAACCTCAGCGTCACCCACGCGCGTGGGTTGTCTTTAGTGTAAAGTGACCGGCTGGTGGAGTGCCTGCTGTGTTACCAGCAAAGTTGTTTCAACAGATCTTTTATACGGATCGGGGCTGAGTCCTCTTTCAACCAAGTTGTGGTCCTGATTCGGCTCTTTGCATTCAGCTGGACCCTATAAACAATAACTAACTGACTAACTAACTAACTGACTAACTAACTGACTAATTAACTAACTAACTAACTCACTAACTAGCTCAAAGCGATCGCCGATACAGGATCTTACTCAAGCCGCCCTTTGGGTGCATAGTCTGACGCCCAGACGACCGAGTACAATCCTGGCCGACCATAATGGGGAGAAGGGACCTAGTGCGTGCTGGGTGTATTTGTGTAGCGGGCTCTCAACCGTTCGGTGGAATGCGTGCTTTCACAGACTAGACCTCGGTTTATACTCTCATCCGAAGGAGTATACATTGGAAGGAATACAACGAGGCAGCATTTGATAAAAGTGTGTAAGTCTGTCCTGTCTCTGTATCGCATCTCAACACACACACACACCCACAAACTCACACCAACACCAACCCACACACACACACACGCGCTCTCACACACACGCACAAACACATACGTGCGCATGCCAAGCATGACCGCATATAGACACGTCAACCTCATCACAGTTTACAGATCACACACTCAAGTACGGTAAATATAAAAGATGTAACATTAATACTATTTTGATAATAATAATAATAATAATAATAATAATAATAATAATAATAATAATAATAATAATAATAATAATAATAATAATAATAATAATAATAATAATAATAATAAATATTTAAAAGTACCGGTATTATTTTTTAATTTTGTCGTTGTCACAAACATCATGTTGCCGGGCGATCACTACGCGTGAAGGACTTTCTTGACTTTCGTGACTTACCCCGGAACGTGGTTTTATTTCAATTAAAAAAAAACAACAACTAAGGCACACCATTTCTTTGCACTACTTCACAAACACATAACACGTTTTTCCAAGTTAAATTCTTTTATTCTATTTTTTTTCCCGTTTTTCCTCCTCGGAATGAGGAAACCGAAATAATGTGCAGTTAGTGCTATCAGTCGTGATTACCAGAATGTTCGTTTAACTTAAACTTCGGACTTAAATTTAGTATCTCGTTGTATACAATGAAGATCCGAATGGAAAGGAGGAGAAGCCTGTCGAAGGTAGAACTTGACGTTGATGTTGCTGTTGGAGCTTGTGACTGTCTAGACCCGCCAAATATATCCGTAGTCACGTTAACACACAGTTCTCCTTGTAGATCCAATCGTAACGACCATGGACACAAACGTCACAGAGGAAGCCCATGTAGATCGAAGACGGAAAAATAAACATCTGCCGAACAAACCTTGTCTTAAGACATTTGCATAAAATAACATTTTCATACAAACCTAAACTTATCCAGGTCCGGCTCCGCTTGGAAAAACACTTAATGATTAATCAAAACATCAGTCCTCTGAAAAAACAAGTGCATTCAACGAACAAACTATTTTATTTAGCAATCTCCTAGGGAAATTATCTAGAGTGAAACAAAATCAAAATATTTACCATGCGGTGCAAGAATTTGGCATAGACAAACCTAAAGAATAGTTATCACGTTGCCGTGCAACACTGCTGAACTTGACTAATTCCTTGCCCGCTGGGTTGATGACCACCGTCACCTCGCTTTAAGCGATCTCAGGCCCAGAAAGTAGACTTAGTTCCATTTCAACTACGATCGAAGTCGTCCAGTGGCCAACCAAACTAGCGTTGGCATCATTCCGTTAAGTTGCCTCGGAGCTTGGATCGTGTCCTCCCTATCCCTTCTAGGTCGCCTTCCCAAATGATCTTTTTAACTGCTTTTCAACCGATTCTGCCTCGAATCTAATTCTCCTAGGCTACCCGCAAATTGTCCACAACTGGACGAGCCAATGACAACATCGCTAAGTAAAAAACCTATTATCTCAAATACGACATTTATCAACTTTAATAGTGTAGCCGTGCTGGCTACGAGTATTTCAAGTCCCCTATACGCTTCTGTGTCCGGGGACGGTAATCTATTCAACTCATTCAACTCAACGGCATAGGCAGAGCACCGGGCACCACGCAGTAGATAAGGGTCGTGCCACTCGCAATGCCTTTGCTCTTAGTAGCCTATGATGTCTTCTAAATAAAACATTTCAACGGTCATCACGGACTGGCGTTGGGGAAGAGAGAGAGAGCGAATGAATGACTTCTTCACCATAACCCCCATCACATCATCTTCTCTCCAAAACTCAACACCACTACAAATTTTGGCGCTGCGAGCAGGATAGGAAAGATGACGACAACAAGGAAGACATCAACTAAGGGAGCTGAGAAGCAGATGCGAACCCGTGCAGTTGAAAACCAAGATCCAGAGACTGCCATCATCCAAGAAGGGGCCGGCAGAGGCGAAACTACAACGAATCGCCCATCCAGTCACGAGGAAACCCCAGAGGCGGCGAAAGCAGACAACTAGTGAGAGCCGCCGAGACCAGGACTAGTCTCGCCGACCAAAGAGCCGCTGACCATCCCCTGGCCGTCGGAGGCTACATCTACACCAGAAACCGAGTGATGGGTCGGAACAAGATCCAGGACTTCTGGCGACCTGAACTGCATCGCGTCACCGCCCGCCTGGACCCCCCGCCTGCACGTCTACATCATCCAGCCAGTAGCAGGTGGGCCAGAGCGGGTGGTGAACAGAAGAGATCTCCAAACCGTGGGTCAACACTTCGATCTGCTCATCCCACCTCCTGACCCACTCGAGACCATGCCTTCCAGCGAGAACGACGAAGGAGAGCCTGAGACCGGGATGGGGAGTTTTCCTGACTCTCTCCCTCCTACCATGGTCACCATCAACCACAACGGGCCAGCCTCTGCATGGGAGCCAGCGCCTTTGGTGCAGGCACCCCCAGCGCAGATGGCCGCCCTAGGAAGAACTCCGATTGATCTTCGGCGTTCTGCACGACTGGCACAACGGACAAACTAGTAAAGGTAGGCCACATTTGTTTTAAATGTGTAGGCCAAGATACAGTTTTATTGTTTTCACATCGAGACGGAGACATTTAGATATATATTTAGGATTAGAAATGAAGATTTTATTGTGCCAGTGTATATATTTAGGTTTAGGAAATAGTTTCATTGTGACAGTATCAAGAACAGTATAAAATATCTAGGCTGTGCAGATATATTTGAGTAAAAGACATAGAGGAACCAAACGTTTTCACAAACTTTGTGCAAAGACAGAGAAGACATTTGACTTGTGTTTTAGATGTGCTTATTAATAGATTAGTGTTTGCGGTGTAACTTAAGTCTTCGTTGTGCCACGTCGTTGCGATAGTATCCATAGCAGTTGGACAAATAGATTTTTAAAGAGATATCTGAGGAAGAGATATATAAATGACTGAAGAAACTTTGGTGCCAAGACTGAAAAGAACATTTTAGTTTAGATGAGTTATTGATGTGTGTTATTATTGTTTTATTAGAATTATTTTTGCTTCGTTAAATTCTTTAATTAGTACAATTTAGTTTGTATTGATTTAATAAAGAATTTCTAATTGTTTTAGTATACATACATATACCTTCGTGATGTCACGATATGAGTGTCACAAGGTCGTTTATATTGTAATCAATGTGATCTTGCGTTAAACCATGTTTTATTGGTAGCAAATAAATGACGTTGGTAATAAATATTTTGCATTAAGATTTTGTTTTCATGCTGGTGCGTTTTTGAACGTTTCTGTAATATATAATGTAATGTATGTCTTGTTTGATTTTAATGCACTATGTATATATGCTTTGTTATGATATTCAAGGTGATGTATATTATTGATGCTGTAGATAATTATGTCAACGTTCATGCCTTGTTTGAAAATGAAATGATAATGTTTTGATGTGTTTCATTTTTTTAATGCCCATTCTTTCTGTAAATCTGAATGTTGCTTTTACATGCCATTTTCTTTTAATCTCATTCTCGTTTAAATTCTCCTCATCTTAATTCATCCCTCTAGTCGATGTTTATTAGGATATTGCTGCACGGATATTTCATATGTAGACTTATTATGAGAGTGAAAGTTTTAAACAAAATGTTTAATGTCACCTATGTGACTGATTATGATTAGTAAGCGTGTTGAAGAGTGTGTTTAAATGACATGTGATATTGTTTGGCTATGTTGTACCATGGACTTTGTTGTATGATGTTGGTTCACTGTTAAATACATAACTAACTATCTAGCAAAGGCAATGCCGGGTCCGCGATATAACTTGTTTTCGTTTTGGTCGGATTCGTACTTAAATGTGCGTTTCAAAGAAATTGTTTCTCATTTCAGAATCGCTCTTTCTGTTGTTCGGTTCTTATGTACGACGCGATTAATGGTAAATCCATGTCCGTTTGTCTTAAGATACGATGGTTCTCTCAGCGCGGACGCTGAGTTTTGAAAGAGTCGGGGTGAAATGTAGCCGTGCTGGCTACGAGTATTTCTGACCATACGATATGTAGGCCTAACTTTGTTCTCTGTTATGTTTAAACTAACTGTATGAAATAACTTGATATACATTTTTCAGATCCTTTAAAGCATATAACCATTAGACGCAGCGTTAAATTCTCTATTAGAATATATAAACTTTATTTGTGATTTATGTAGCAATTTTGAATTAGAGCGCGATGTTTAGGATAGCGCGATGCATATCATGTTGATAAAGACACCGCACTGTTGTATGCCCGGCGCGGCTACTGCTGAAGCTGTTTTGGAATTTCGCCGGCTATAACGGACCTTCCCGCTCGCCTACAAAACATGATAAGATTATAAATTGTGTATGATGCTAGTGTAGCAAAGATTCTCCACTGTAACACCTTAGTGTGATATTTTCCGATGTCTTAGTTTATTCTCTAATAATTTATAGTAGATACTTAAATTATATATTAGTTTCATAGAGACATACACATCGAAAGGGAAACAGTGAAAAGCTGTCAGAAGGCTCTAGATGTAACTATTGTATGTTGTGTTAGTTGTTTTCTAGTTTAGTTCGTCATAGTCGGAACCCATAATAGTAACCATGCCATATTGTATATCATTGGAAAGAGGAGACGTTGTTCTTTCTTTGTCATTACTATTATCTATATATATAAATTGCTTAGCCGGAAGTCCTTCTTCGCCTCTACTATAAAGTTTGTCCGGTATGGACGCTGATCTGGGCATGTGCTGGGTGCTATGGATCGGCCTGTTGTGTGCTCAAATCCCACGAAATCGTTATAGCCGACATTTCCTTACCGAACGTTTAACCGTTTCTGAGATAAATAAATAAACAAAATGTCCACAAACTGCAATAGCCTCATTCCGCGCGCGGTTTCCATTCAACCCGTGTCTAGAACGTGCCGTTTCGTAATAACGCTAATTTTGTTTTATTTACATTCAAAACACTTTTGCACTCTGGTCACCAATCTTACAAAATTTTTGTGTTTAACTAATTAAATTTGATTAATTAAAAATCGAATCGAGGTTTCAGCATGTTTTCCAATATCAACCAAAAAATTGACGTTTTTTATACGAATCCTTGATAGCTGAGTTGGTAAGACATTTCCATTATCGTGCCAGTGGGCCCAAGATCAAACCTCCCGCGGGCCATATTTTTTTTTTTTTAACACTACAATATGGATATTTTTCTTTTTAATTTAGGCTTTTTAATTTAGCCTTTTTAATTTTAACTTATTTATTATTATTATTATTATTCTTATTATTATTATTATTATTATTATTATTATTATTATTATTATTATTATTATTATTATTATTATTATTTATAAACTACTAATAATAATAATTACTATTATTATTATTATTATTATTATTATTATTATTATTATTATTATTATTATTATTATTATTATTATTATTATTATTATTATTATTATAATATCTTATATCGAATTTTATTTAGAAAACCTGGGTGTTTTTTATGATTTCTATTTGTATTATTCTATATTCGATATTCTTCTTCTTCTTCTTCTTCTTCTTCTTCTTCTTCTTCTTCTTCTTCTTCTTCTTCTTCTTCTTCTTCTTCTTATTATTATTATTATTATTTTTATTAGCAGTAGTAATAGTAGTAGTAGTAGTAGTAGTAGTAGTAGTAGTAGTAGTAGTAGTAGTAGTAGTAGTAGTAGTAGTAGTAGTAAGACATTCGCCTACCGTGCAGGCGACCCAAGTTCAAATCTCTCGCGGGCCATATTTTTTTATGTTTTTTTTTTTTTACACTACAATATGGATATTTTTCTTTTTAATTTAGGCTTTTTACTTTTAATTTATTTATTATTATTATTATTATTATTATTATTATTATTATTATTATTATTATTATTATTATTATTATTATTATTATTATTATTATTATTATTTATAAATTAATAATAATAATAATAATAATAATAATAATAATAATAATAATAATAATAATTATTATTATTATTATTATTATTATTATTAATAATATTATTATTATTATTATTATTATTATTATTATTATTATTATTATTATTATTATTATTATTATTATATCTTATATCAAATTTTATTTTAAAACCTTGGTCTTTTTATGATTTCTATTTGTATTATTCTATATTCAATATTATTATTATTATTGTTATTATTATTATTATTATTATTATTATTATTATTATTATTATTATTACCAAGGATTGGGATGGGGTGGTACGTGTAGGTAAAAGGGGGCTACGCGTAGGTTTAAATGGGCATGGGTAGGCAGAACGGGGATACGGGTATATATAAGGGGGTATGGTGATGGTCGATTCCTTTCATCCATACCTGCGAAACGATCAACGGGAAAGTATCAAGGAGGGTACAGGTAGGTTACAAGGGGGGGTACGGAAGGTATCAAGGGGGTATAGGGAGGTATCAAGTGGGTTCGGGGAAGTATCAAGGGGGTTTGGTGAGGCATCATGGGGGGGAGGGGAGGGCGGGGAGATATCAGGGAAGGGGGGGGGGGTTATGGTGAGGTATCAAGGGGGATATAGGGAGGTATCATCGTCCAAATGAAACTCGCAGACAACAGTTGTCTCTCTGTCTACATTTTAAACAGCAACCTGTGTACCCTGGCTTGCCAGGGTACAAAAACCACTAGTTATTTATAATTGTATTAAATTAAAGAGTTATTATGAGTTTAGAGTCGTGACATTCTTAGGAGCAGCAGCCAACTCCCTCTTAAATTGCGTATTATTTTTATTTCGTAGCAGATAGGTCCGATATTGTTATAATAGTAGAAAGGTTGTATTTTTGCGTTTCCGTCAATATATAATTTGTATAGTATTCGTTTGCGTTTCTAGCCAAAGTAAGTTTAGTTACTAACACAAACTTAGCCAGCGAGCCAAGATTTTGGGGCGGGTGTGGAATGCGTAAGGAGCACGGTCGCTGCGGCTGACGGTCCGTAATAAAAGCAAAACACGAACATCGGCATAGGCAGAGCACCGGGCACCACGCAGTAGATAAGGGTCGTGCCACTCGCAATGCCTTTGCTCTTAGTAGCCTATGATGTCTTCTAAATAAAACATTTCAACGGTCATCACGGACTGGCGTTGGGGAAGAGAGAGAGAGCGAATGAATGACTTCTTCACCATAACCCCCATCACATCATCTTCTCTCCAAAACTCAACACCACTACAATAGTTTACAGCATATTAATTTTCTCTAAAAATTAATTACTAAAACTGATCTGCATCTATCACACAAAAAAAGGTCAACAAAATTCATTCATTTCATCCTTCCTAAATCTAAATCTAGAAAAACAAAAATGGCGACTGACAGGTAGCGAAACTGAGTGTCATATCCTTACATAGGCGCCTGTCAGCATCACAAAAGTTTGCATTTGGATAAATAAAAATACTCGTGAGCTTTTGTTTCGCGACAGTCGTTCATGCAGGGACATTTCCTAGGCCAAATCCAGACCTCATTTGCAAATACAATTGAAAATGTAGCTCCAATTAATTAATATATGGACACAATAAAGTACAGAACTTAAGACATAAGATACATTCCATCATAACGGACTTTAAAGATCCTGACGCTCATGTCCTAGAAGGGTGAGTGCTGGTGACAAGAACACATCCAGCATGCACCTTAGTAAGTGCCATAGTGACCAACACGATTGATTGTGGGCATATACGGCAAAACAACAGTCATTGTAAATTTACACTAATGTTGGGTGGCCTCCTGGCGCCGAAGGTCGCGGGTTTGGTTTTCCTAAGTAGGGAACTTATGTGATTTAGGTCACCGAGGGGTGTCCTTTGGGTACTCCAGTTTCCTCCCTCCCTTCCTTTCAATAATGGTATTGGATGCAGTCAACCTAAAATTGCAACACACCCGCACCCACACACAGCCGAGGTTACACAGTATTATCACGACTTTCCCGAAACGCCACATACGTTGTGCTGACAATGGATCATATTTCGTTGCCATTTCTAAGTACTTTGCAACCCTAACCCTAATCCTAACCCTAACCCTAACCCAGCCCTAACCCTAACGGATCATTGTTCTGACGTCAAAACAAGTAGGCATGTCAATACAAGTTATGTAGATGTTCACTGATTTGTCCAGATAACACTGTGTAAGTATGCCCACAAACACCCACACACGCACACACACACACACACACACACACACACACACACACACACAACGGTGTAGAAACGCCGTTGTGATGACTTTCATGAAACTCTACATACGTTATTTTGACATTTTTACAAATTTGTCCATTTTTTGAAACTAACACTAACCAAAACCCTAACTCTAACCCTAACCCAAACCCCTAACCCTTAACCTAACCCTAAGCCTAACACAGCCCTAACCCTAACGGAACACTGTTTTGACGTCAAAATAACGGAATCCGTCAAAAGAAAGTACGTAGGGGTTCAAGTGTATGTCAGAATAAAGGCGTTTCTACCTAGCCACCCACCCACCCACTCACCCACACACCCACCCACACACCCACCCACCCACACACACACACACACACAAGCACGCACGCACACACAAATCTGTTTACTTTCCGGCTTCTAATGGCGATCTCTCTGCCTTTACATGACCATGTTTGAGTGATGTATCATGTTTTATTCACCCATTCTCACTGAGAGTGAGTAAAATCATGTGCGCGTGTATGTTGCTACAGATCGCCGCACTTTGAGCCTGATTGGGGATTTGGGGAAAAGCGCTTAGACAGCATCCATTATTATTATTATTATTATTATTATTATTATTAGTAGTAGTAGTAGTAGTAGTAGTAGTAGTAGTAGTAGTAGTAGTAGTAGTAGTAGTAGTAGTAAATCCTTTTATTTGTAACGGGATTAATTTTGTGCGTGTTTAAATTGCAGTGTTCAATTGTTATTAGTTATTATTTATTACTGGTATGTTTAACAACAAATATTAATATCAAACAAACTACAAATGTGAGGGTAACATGCGCTCCAGCCAGTGTTTGTGTTTTGTTTGTGTAAATAATTTTGATTGTTCTTATTTATTTGCATATTAACAATAAGCGACGTCAAATTTATCATCTACAGCTAATACATCCAGAATACACTTCCATGAATATTTGGCTTGCTGCTCGAATTTTCAAACTGATTAACTACAGTAGAGACCGAGCTTCGCACAACTTTCTCAGGATATCTTTCTATGCCTTATTCTATTTGGAAAACAACACCATTAAATTACTGAAAAAGGTACGAGCGTTCGCAGTTTCATACACCTCAGTTGAACATATCTCTCTCTCTCTCTCTCTCTCTCTCTCTCTCTATCTCTCTCTCTCTCTCTCTCTCTCTCTCTCTCTCTCTCTCTCTCTCTCTCTCTCTCTCTCTCTGCATTTGAAGATAAAATTGCACATCAGAGGAGGAGCATTAACTCGGGCTGGATTGAGACAACAGCGTAGACGCGATTATTTCCCTTGTCCTTCACCGATTTTTCTTAGCGCTACCTACTTTTGACTCGCCGACGCCGTACATAGAGGAAAAACGAACTACGGCGCCGTAACTGCCTCAAAATCCTTCTAGTTTATGGTAGATTTTTCTCTTTTAAGGATCTTATCGTTAAAATTTCCGCTACGGAACTAAAACTGAGGGTATACGAATCCCAGAGGCAGCCGAACAAGACAGTGAAGGTCGCAAAACGGGCGGCCATTTGTAACGGTATCCTCTGCTTTCGTCACTCAAACTGATTGCTTGCTAGCTGCTTCGTCTTGTCGGCCGGCCAGCTTGGGGCTGTGTTGTGTTGTGGTTGTAACTCTGCTGGTCTGACCTGGCCCTTCCTTCCTTCTTTCTTCGCCCTAGTCGGCTAGGCGGCTCATGTTTATTTATTTTCTTAAAGTAACCGAATTTCACGGTTTCTACTAGTAGTAGTGGGCTATTGGTTAGTAGACCTAAGGGTGAGAATCATTCGTAGATTGATTCTATTACCCTTATCAATCTATTTGATAGACTTTACTGTAAATGCATATTTCGTGATGATTCGTTAAAGTTTTGAGTGCTTCCCTTCCTTCAAACTTCTAGTCTACACTGAGATTCACACACTGTTCATTTTAACTTCAACCTATTATTACGCAGTCTCCTTAATTAAACACGGCAGGTAGGTTACTACCACTATAACGCCCGCGGTCCTCACTCTCTTTGACTCACCACACCTCGTCGGCTTTCCTTGATCAAGTGAATTATTTCCTAACATTGAAACAGTCTTCCATCTTAGGCTTACGTGTTTTTGAAACGATGTAAGCGTGTAGGTCTATTTTTATCAGTCAGTACAGACGCTCGCCTCGGTAAGAACAGCAAGATGCAGGATGTAGGCATACCATGGAAGGTCATGTAGCTAGCTGCAAGAAATACAACACCGAACACGCTGGCACATGTATGCCTATTATTAGGTTGTATGGTTAGACTTAAGGAAGTAAATAAATGTTAGTTAGTGGGTTAATCATTGTTTATAGGGTCAAGCGGACTGCAGAGAACCGAATCAGGGTCGCAACTTGGTTGAAAGAGGGCTCACCCCTGATCTGTATAAAAGATCTGCTGAAACAACCCTAATGGTAACACTGAAGGCACTCCACCAGCCGGTCACTTTAAAATAAAGGCATCCCATGCAGAGGACGTTGAGGCTGAACTATAATTTATCGAACCCCCGTTCACAAAAATAAAATAGAATATAAACATCATTATAAAATATTAGCAAAACACATACATATAAAATGCATACATTGTTAAATAATAATACCATAGAAAGCCCTAGAGACCACTTGGCAGAACGCGTCCAATATCCCATATCACACAAAAGTGGAGTTTTCAAGAAAAATGATAGGTTACTGGTATAACGAAGAAGATGAACAGATTAAGAACGAAAATGAACAAATGAGAATGGCAGGGACATAGTGAATTTAAAGCACTACATTTCCACAAAGTGGGAATACTATTTATACAGAACACCAACGGGGATGTGGATAAATTATATGCCTACAATATGTTCCCTCAACTAGTTTTCTGCTTATCAGGCCCTATCTTAACAGAGATCGTACAATGGTAGTAATTTAACTCGCCGCAGTCAAACATAATTAATTACGAATCCAACGATAGGACGTGGTTATGTGATAAGGTTAGCTTGCTAATATTGTATATCACAATGCGCTAGGCCTACTTATTTCCACTTAACTGCATTTGAGATATCAATGAACGTTTGAAACAGTAGACTACTTCTTCTCTCAGTCAAGCGAACTGGTATCCTTCAGTAAAATGCAAGGACACTGGTCGAACTACATTACATTACATTACATAATTATTGCTTTAGGTCCAGCGGACTCTTCCGAGCCAAATCAGGACCGGACAACCCCTGATCCGCATAAAAGATCTGCTGAAACAACCCTTGTGGTAAAACTGAAAGCTCTCCACCAGCCAGTCACTTTACAATAAAGACATCCCACGCAGGGGACGCTGAGGCTGTACTCTAATTTATCGACCCCCCGTTTACAAAAACAAAATAGAATACAAACATCATTATAATTTATCAACAAAACACATACATATAAAATGCCTACATTGCTAAATAATAACATCATAGGAAGCCCTAGTGACCACCTGGCAGAAAGCATCCAATATTCCCAAGCTGATCCAACATACCTCATACACAAATAAGGAGTCTTGTCCCGGAAGAGTTTTCAAGAAAAAAGGTAGATGACTGGTCTAGCGAAGAAGAAGATAGTATAGCAGATTGATAGAACAGAGCAGGAATGAGAAAGAGCAAATGAGAAAGACAGCGATAGTGGGAATTTAAAGCACTAAATTTCCAGAAAGTGGGGATACTATTTATACTGAAACCCCCGGCACCCCAACGGGGGTACTGGTCGAACTAGCTCGATCAGTGGTTGGTAAAGTGGCACCAAGCACAAACTGACGTGAAGCATGCGGTTCGAGTCTGGAGTGCAGTTTTTAGGGAAGATTATGATAATGATGACGACGACGACGACGACGACGACGACAACGATGATGATGATGATATTGATGATAATGATGATAATGATGACGATGATGACGACTCGACGATGATGATGATAACACTGGTCTTATGAAACCGCCAGTATTCACTTTGTGTGTCCTGCTCAGTGCAGTTTCTACTTCTGCTTCTTCGTCTTCTTCTGTCTTCTTCTTCTTCTTCTTCTTCTGTAATATATCTATATACTCCTTAATACTCAACTACCTAGTGATTGCTTGGTGTATTTGTGTAGCCGGCCGGCACTCACCCGTCTAGGACATGGGCGTCAGGAACTTTAAAGTCCTTGCGATGGAGTGATATTATGACAGTTTATGTCTACTATCTAATATTGTCAGTATGGGTATTTTTATGCAGGCATAGCCGTGATATGAAGAGACCGGTGTGTTTGGACGAGATCAAGATGGCGTAAGGTGGTTATAAATCGATTGTACAATATGCGACACAGTGATGGCCTTCTTTTGCCAAAGCAATCTTTGTAATAGCATTTATGGTGTGCTTGAATCAACACACCTTATTTTTGTCTTCTTCTTCTTCTTCTTCTTCTTCTTCTTCTTCTTCTTCTTCTTCTTCTTCTTCTTCTTCTTCTTCTTCTTCTTCTTCTTTTTCTTCTTCTTCTTCGATTAACTCAATTCTTTCTTCGAATCCGCTTGACTAGATATATATTACTACTACTACTACTACTACTACTACTACTACTACTACTACTACTACTACTACTACTACTACTACTACTACTACTACTATGTGCTGCTGGTATTGCTTCTTATAGCTGCTGCAGCTACTACTACTACTTCTTCTACTATTACTTCTAGGTGCTATTGTTGCTGATGGTACTACTATTGCTTCTACTTCTACATTATACTACGACTACTACATACCGCTACTGCTACTACTTCTATGTACTACAGCTGCTGCTACTGCTACGTACTGCTACTACTATTATATCATACTGCTACTACTGTTACTACTACTACATCCTACTGCTACTTCTACATCGCACTGCTGCTGTACATGCTGCTGCTACTACTACTTCGTATTGCTGCTGCTGCTACTACTACTACTACTACTACTACTGCATCATACTGCTACTACTACTACCACTCGCGGGAGACCAGGATAAACACTGAGAAAAGGGAGTAAGAGGAGGAAAGACAGACACTTAAAAAACGAAGACTGAAAGCCAGTAGTAGATGAAGACTACTGACTCTGAGAAGAAAGAAGACCGAGGAAGAGATCCGAAGACTGACATTGATAAGAAGAACAAGAAGGATGTTATGGCTGCAGAAGGAATAGAAGAAGGAATGGAAGAAGAAGACTTTTCAAATGACTGCAGTCAAAGACCCCGAATTTCGGTCTTGTTTATGGTTCCGCGCGCGATACCGCAAGTGACAACAGGGTATAATTTCTACCTTTGTTCGTTGGCAGCACAGCACAGCCTAGCACAGCCCGCAGATGTTGCTGGGTAATGGCAGATGTTGGTATTATGGACTACCCGCTCCATGTAAACGGCTAACAAGAACGACGAGACACAGGCGAAAGCATGGCAGGTTTTTTTTTGCCCTTTTAAAATTATTGCTGGCTTTGCTTTTCCTGCCTCTTTGGACGGTTCTTGTTTATTCTATCACTATTATTAAAGACAATATATACCAACAGACTATGCAGGCTTGACTTGTACAATAGAATCTTCGTAATGAGTTTATTAAAAGTGAACACAATAGATCAAATATCTAGTAGTGTTTAATAGGACAAGACTTTGAATACTTCCGTATTATGCATCGATTTAATTCTTCTTCCATAATTAAATAGCTTGAGCAATAGTATTATCTTGAATAGAATTAGGAGAAGAGGGGTAGGGGGTGGAGGGTGGAAGGGAGTCAGTGGGTTTACAGGTGGGAAACAATCTATATTTGTGTAAAAAGACCTCTACAACAAAAACATTAGTATAATAGGGTGGGTATGTGGTGATTGGGAACGATCTCTAATTATGTGAAAAAAGATTGAGTTCCAGGACATCTTATGTGATTACATTTTAAAGGGAAGCAATGATTCAGTCAGTCAGGAACTGGGGATGATTTGAGTGCCGGTATTTGTACGATATAGGTGGCTGTGCACGTATCTATGTTTCTTGTCATTAGTAATTAACCTGCGTGCTGAATACCTCTTTGCAACAGAGGATCCGCTACAGACACCCACCTTGTGTATATGCTCCTGCGCTCAGCCACATAACACTGTTGATGGAGGAAGACGTTTTGACAAAAATACTACACCGTGCCTCCATGGTGATGATTTCTAGGAGGAGCCTGGCTGAAACTGGGAAGCTCTACAACATCGTCTGACTCAGTAGGTCGTCATCGTTCATCTTGTAGGTCTACATCCTGTGTCACCACCGCCATCACCACCATCACCACCATTTTCACCACCAACTTGTACCTCCACCATGACATCGACCGCCGGCGACATCTCCAATACCACTACCATCATCCAGAACTATAGAGCATCAGAAACACGTAGGACTACCCCTACACCACCGGCACCATTAATCCTACACACCAGTCGATTAGTCCTAACCCATACTTTCAAAGGCTAATTCAATGTAAGAAAAGCACAATGCAATACAGTACAACACAACACAATACAATACAATACAACACAATACAATACAACACAATACAATGCAATACAATACAATGCAATGCACTGCAGTACAATAAATACAATACAACACAACACAACACAATTCAACACAACACAACACATTACAACATATCTTGATCTATATAGCTTTGATGGATTCCCCAGTGGCTCGGTTTATGTAATCAGATATTCTATATTTATGTATGTATGTATGTGGTGTGAATGTGTGTGATTGTGTATGTGTGTGATTGTGTATGTGTGTGATTGTGTATGTGTGTGATTGCGTATGTGTGTGATTGCGAATGTGTGTGATTGCGTATGTATGTGATTGCGTATGTGTGTGATTGCGTATGTGTGTGATTGTGTATGTGTGTGATTGTGTATGTGTGTGATTGTGTATGTGTGTGATTGTGTATGTGTGTGATTGCGTATATATGTGATTGCGAATGTGTGTGATTGCGTATGTATGTGATTGCGTATGTGTGTGATTGCGTATGTATGTGATTGCGTATGTGTGTGATTGCGTATGTGTGTGATTATTTATGTGTGTGATTGCGTATGTGTATGATTGCGAATGTGTATGATTGCGAATGTGTATGATTGCGAATGTGTGTGATTGCGAATGTGTATGATTGCGAATGTGTGTGATTGCGAATGTGTGTGGTTGCGAATGTGTGTGATTGCGTATGTGTGTGATTGCGTATGTGTGTGATTGCGTATGTGTGTGATTGCGTATGTGTGTGATTGCGTATGTGTGTGATTGCGTATGTGCCTACGCGCGTGCGTCTTATCATCTCTATGAAGAAAACGTTAATTAAACAACCAACCATCCATAACTTTATTGTCCAACTTAACAAATTGCAGACATACAAGATGGAAGATTTCATTCGGGTGGGTGCAACACCTTGCATAACATCAATAAATGAACAATAAATAAAATTGTCATGAAAGCATTTATCACAGATTATCCCACCCACCCCCTTCCACCATTTCTCTCTCTCTCTCTCCCTCCTGCTCCAACACAACGCACAGTCACGCAACACACACGCCCATCCATCGCAAGTCGCTGTTAGAAGACGAAAAGGAAATCGAATTTTTATTTGTGAAATTTTAGATTGACTGGTTTGACACTGAGCGAAGCCATCAGGGCTGCTGAGGACAGAGAAAGATGGAGTACACTGGTTAAACGATCATCTGTGGTGCCCCTACGACCTTCGGGTTACGGGACAGAATAGGATAGGATAAGATAGATAGATTGACTGCATCCAATACCATTAATGAAGGGATGGAGTAAACCGGAGTACCTGGTGAAAACCCACGGTGACCTGAATAGTCTCGTACCTAACTCACATAAGTTCGCCCCTTGCGGGAATCGAACCTGCGACCTTAGGCATTGGAAACCAGTTACTAATCCATTGCGTCACGGGGCCACCTTGCACACAGTACACACAATAGTTTATGTCTGAAGTCATCGCTGATCATGTTGGGACACTCTCTACCCATTTGTCTTAAACTTTGAACAGCCTACTAGCGTTTTAACCGTCAGTGTGGACCAATTTGCTTGCCTATCTATCTAGTTTTCCAATTTTGTTTGTCGGCTAGTCTATTTTTCTTGTCTGTTTCGTAGCGTCTATTTGTCCTCCTTCTCTCTCACCCCCCACCCTTCTCTCTCTCTCTCTCTCTCTCTCTCTCTCAAAAAATAAAATTAACTTAGCCTTAGGCCACCGGCGGTGGGTCATGATGACCCAACACGTAAAACCAAACGTCTCCCTCACAATAAAGCATTCAGTGGCGTAGATTAAAGACTGCATAGTATAATCTTTTTTTTTTACTCCTAAGTATAGAAATAGGCACCTCGATTTTTATATAGCGGACCCCTTCTTCAACAGGTGTCTGTACTCAAGTTAGAAATTTAAACTAAGCGAAGCAAAAAGCGAGTATAGGCTAATCTAATTCATCAGGTAGAACGGCCAGGAGCAAAATTAATGCTTGGTGTGGGGATCACGTTAATGTGAAGTACTAAACGACTGGAATAACAATGTATGCAAGATCTATGTCTCGCAGGCTGGCGGTAACAAAGCCATAGTAAATCAAAGCGAATAAATTATAATATTGCCTGAAGCTATCCATTTATGTTTTGATTTGCCTCGCACGTTTAAGGCATTGCATCGTGTTTTAGCTCAGCCATATGGTGATGACAGCGATGAAGATATCCTCCTCCTCCTCCTCCTCTTTCTCCTCCTCCTCCTCCTCCTCCTCCTCATCATCATCAGGTACAAGAATTAGGCCTACTATAATCAATGGTTTTATTAGTTGGCATAAAACTGGAGTAACTGTGTGGTTTGAAAGGTTGCATACCGATTGTTGTTTGAATACATACCCCCGTTGGGGTGCCGGGGGTTTCAGTATAAATAGTATCCCCACTTTCTGGAAATGTAGTGCTTTAAATTCCCACTGTCGCTGTCTTTCTCATTTGCTTTTTCTCATTCCTGCTCTGTTCTATCAATCTGCTATACTATCGTCTTCTTCGCTAGACCAGTCTCCTACCTAAGACTCCTTGTTTGTGTATGAGGTCTGTTGGATCAGCTTGGGAATATTGGACGCTTTCTGCCAGGTGGTCACTAGGGCTTCCTATGATGTTATTATTTAGCAATGTAGGCATTTTATATGTATGTGTTTTGTTGATAATTTATAATGATGTTTGTATTCTTTTTTGTTTTTGTAAACGGGGGTTCGATAAGTTGGGGTGAAGCCTCAGCCGTCCCCTGCGTGGGATGTCTTTATTGTAAAGTGACTGGCTGGCGGAGAGCTTTCGGTTTTACCACTAGGGTTGTTTCAGCAGATCTTTTATGCGGATCAGGGGTTGTCCGGTCCTGATTTGGCTCGGAAGAGTCCGCTGGACCTAAAGCAATAATAATGTAATGTAATGTAATGTTTGAATGCATATTGTAAAATGTGGTTCTGGGCCAGCTGTAATTCCTTTGGTAGTGATAAAGATGAGTTGTATTGTATTGAATACTAATATTGTATACAGTATATTTTAATCAATATTATATAGCGCTTTTCCAGCTAAAGAGCTACTCAAGGCGTTGATTGATAGAGGATCTAATTTAAGCTGCCCGAGGCGCCCACTTGCAACATTTGGGTGCGTAGTCTAACACCCAGACGACTGAGCACAATCCTGGACCACCGGATATGGGGGGAAAAGGGCCTAGTGCGTGCTAGTTATTCGTATAACTGGCGCTCACCCATCTATGACATGAGCGTCAGGATCTTTAAAGTCCATGCGATGGAATGCGTGCGTGCACAGACGAAACCTCGGTTTATACTCTCATCCGATGTCGGCAGCATAACTATAACCATTTAAAAAATTTATTTACTTACCAACTCAAAGCTGCTCAAACAGGTTTGAGATTCCAGAGCTACGAAGCATCCCCTCCCCCCTCCCCACTTCCAACCCCCACCCCACACCACCACCACCAGCACCAACAACAAAAACCACAAAGAGAGCCAGACAACCCGTGAAGACTTGGAAGCAATGAAACATTATTAGACTATAGGCCCGCCTGTGCCAACTCTCTGTTTAGTTGTTTTCTGCAATGCTGTCTAGTCCAATAGTTCTCCTAAAGCTTGTGCTTGGCATCGATCCAAAAGATCTCTCCTTACAAATCAACGGCACAAGGCTAACAATACCTGAACGCGTTCATCTTTTTTCTTCTAAAAACGTCTTTGCTAGATGCTTGGAAAGTACGAAATGTCCATGATAGAAACTATTTCTATCGTGACAATGCGTCTTTGGAACCCTGTTATTATTGCAAAGCTGTAGTAATTTTACTACCCCATCCCCCGCTCTTTTCTCCCCTTTCACCTTCTCTGCCCCCTATCTTTCTGCTTCAGGTTGTTAGAGGTGTGAAACGAAGCCGTACCAATTTTATTTTCTTTAGGAAATATTTTTGTATCAATGCGTTTTCTTTCTTCTTCCTTTTCTTGTATTTTTTTCCTTTCTTTTTTTTTCTTTATGTCTTTTCTTGTTTCATTATATTTTTGTATCTTTTTCGTGTGGGTGGTGGGTCTTTTTTTTTCATTTGCATTTTCTTCTGTCACCATCGCCATCGTCATCATTGTCATTGTTGTATTCATATTTTGGTGCCAGGATGCGTGAGCTACGGAGCCGTAAACACTATTTTTCTTTGTTGATGAAATGTTTTCTGTGTGTTTTGTTTGTTTGTTGTTTGTTATTTCTGGGAATATTGTCATCTTCGTCGTCGTCGTTGTTTTGATGTTTTGGTTGTTTTAAATGTCAGACTGAGTAAGCTACGGAGCCGTAACAATCTCTTATTTTTATTTTGACCTAATATTTTATCAGTGTTTGCTTCTTCCCCCCTCCCTCCCCCCCCCTTGCGTTTCATTAATGCTGTCATAATTGTCATCGTCGTCCTTGTCATTGTTTTCAAGGTGGGATTTTTTAAACTGCTAGACTGAATTAGATATTATACGTAGCAGTAATAAGAATAACTATTTGCTTCTTGGCGAAATATTTTTTTATAATCGCGCGCGAGCGAGCGAAAGAGACAGAGACAATGTTTATGCGAGCGCATGTGTGCGTGTGTGGTTGTGTGTGTGGGTATGTAAGAGGATGCTTGTGAATATCTAACAAGGTATTGTAGTGGTTAGGTAGATAGGCTTAGGCCTATTCCTGCGTCTATTACAGCCATTTGGCAGAAATGTAGCATTACTCCAGCGGGGAAAATAGGCTATGTAGCACTACTCCTGCGGGAAAATAGGCTACAGAAAACATGCTATGCCGCTGACGTTTCGTAGCCGTATCGAATAAATGAATACACGAAATCCATGTTTCTAAATAAGTTATTGTTTCGGGTGCCTTTCTGTGCCTTTTCATCTTCCGTTCTGATAAATGGATAATTTGCTTGTTACATTTACGGCGCCGTAACAACTGTTGCGAATTATACTGAGGAGGCGATTTGGTATTTTGTAACGCGTTTCTTAGTTTCGATTTGACGAAAGTAGTGAGGAATTTAGATTTTCACTTCTTTAAATAGCACAAAATATTCAGTGCAGCATCACCAAGGACAGGGAAAGGTATTCTCTACTGAAAGATTTGCTGACAGCTGAGGCTTCGAGCTCGGTCATGTGTTACGGAGCCGTAAGTATAGTGAAGAGTACATAATGAGAACTGAATGTGTGTGTGTGTGTGTGTAGGTGTGGGTGGGTGTGGGTGTGTTAGTATGTGTTGTGCAGTAAGTGTGGGTGCGTGTGTTCTTTGAGTAATGCCATGTCAATGGCATTGCTATTTCACACTTTAATCTTCCGCTCCCCTGGTTTTGGTTTTGCTTCATCGATTTCTTCCTTCCACAGCCACTTCCAACCATTCACACAGGAGCGCGGGCACGAAAACAGAGTGAGAGAGAGAAAGAGAGAGAGAGAGAGAGAGAGAGAGAGAGAGAAAGAGAGAGAGAGAGAGTGAGAGAGAGTGAGGGAGAGAGATTAACACGCGAAAACAGAAAAAGACCGAGCAAAGAGGAAGAGACATGAACAGGGACAGAGACTCGGAACAACACCAACAATCGTATAAAACGTAAAAACGCACACGACAAATATATTTAAGTCATGTTTTATTGTTATTTAACATTCTGTACACGCTTATATCAAGTTTTGACTAAAAATTTCAACGGTTTTCCAAATAATCCGCAAAATACGACTGTTTTGCGGTAACATAAATTAACCGAACTAAACCTTCCGAGAAAACGAACAAGAAAAATGTAAAAATGACAGAACTGAGAAATCATGACCAAACGAACAGAGGAATCAGAATACACAAATTATGATTGTGAAATAACATTTTTAAATATTCAAAAGCATTAATGCAAAAATATATATTATAATTAACATCGTGGTACGTCTCTCAACAAATCATAACATACATCCACATATGTCGATGTCATGATCGTATGAACATGTTAAAACAATCATCTTCACATGTAATACTGTGCATAAACGGCGTCCCCCCCAAAAAAAAAAAAAATTAGTGCACAAAATGTATTTCTGGTGCATACCGAATTGAATAGTAGGAGATGGGTTTTGCAGATGCGCAGCTAGGAAACTTAAAACACAAAATATTTAAACATTTTAAATCAATCAAGTATAGTAAATACGGTTACATTGGTATTTTAGGAACATAAACGAACAAAAGAAAAATGTCATCAATCTGGCGACCCATTGACATTATCATCATTATTACATTTCTTTAGCAAACTGAGGAAAACCCGATAATTGTTTTTTTTTCCTTGAAATCAACGCAAAAATTACAATAGAAACAATTATAGAACACACAGACCTCTTGTTTAACAGGAAATTAGTTACAATTCGACAGGTTGGTCGACGGCAGTTACAATTTTATTTGGAAAAAGAAGGAAAAATTAATCTGGAAGAACATTGTTGACAACTAAAAAGAAACATATACATGAATATATGAATGAATTGTTCGTCTATAGCGCTTTTTCCAGCACAAGAGAGGCTCAAGGCACAGGTTGAGAACAGGATCTACTTGAAGCCGTCCCAAAGCTCCAGACTGCTGTCTGCTGAGCCTCTGGCGTTCCAGACGACTAAACAATCCTTACTAAAGGGTGACATCAAATCTCCCCCCTTAAACATAAAATTACCAACTAAGTAAATAAGAAATATTTTAATTGGCAGCACTGGTCCCTATTTTTTAGTAGTAATTTCAGCAATTTTGCCGACCTTAACAACTGAAGGAGATTATTAAAAAAAAGTTTAACAAAACTAAAAATATCAAAAGGTATCTCTAAAAGAAAACGATCCATCTTGAAAGCTAAATTCTCCTCCCTTTGATAACAATAATAAACCTGTTTAGAAGAAAAATTATTTCAATTGTCGCACAATTATGTAGTCTTATCCCCCCAAAAAGAAAAGATAAAATAAGATTTAAAACAACAACAACAACAACAAATTATGCCTTTTTTGCGCAATGGAAAAAGAAAATCAAGAAAATGGTTTCAAATGAATGAACGTATAATATGCTGCATTAAAAAAAAGCAACAAAACAACGCCCAGACATGACTTGCGCAAAAATGTATGAATTGATTACATGAGTCACATACTGTAATGTGAAGAGATAATGCAGGAAAATCACGCGCAATATAAGTACAACTACAAAAAGATTAGATTACATTACATTATTATTGCTTTAGGTCCAGCGGACTCTTCCGAGCCAAATCAGGACCGGACAACCCTCAATCCGCATAAAAGATCTGCTGAAACAACCCTAGTGGGAAAACTGAATGCCCTCCACCAGCCAGTCACTTTACAATAAAGACATCCCACGCAGGGGACGGCTGAGGCTTCACCCCAACTTATCGAACCCCCGTTTACAAAAACAAAATAGAATACAAACATCATTATAAATTATCAACAAAACACATACATACATATGAAATGCCTACATTGCTAAATAATAACATCATAGGAAGCCCTAGTGACCACCTAGCATAAAGCGTCCAATATTCCCAAGCTGATCCAACAGACCTCATACACAAATAAGGAGTCTTGTCCCGGAAGAGTTTTCAAGAAAAAAGGTAGGAGACTGGTCTAGCGAAGAAGACGATAGTATAGCAGATTGATAGAACAGAGCAGGAATGAGAAAGAGCAAATGAGAAAGACAGCGACAGTGGGAATTTAAAGCACTAAATTTCCAGAAAGTGGGGATACTATTTATACTGAAACCCCCGGCACCCCAAAGGGGGTCATGAGTCACATACTGTAACGTGAAGAGATAATGCAGGAAAATCACGCGCAATATAAGTACAACTACAAAAAGATTAGATACAAACGGACCAAATAAATAACTTAAAAGCATAATCAATACACATATCTGATATTATTCACAACGCTTAGGCGGGTAGGCAGATTCAGAAAATAAAATAAAAATTCATTGATTGTTTTATTTTATATTGCAGTTATTTATAATCATATGATAGCAAACATGAATGAAATTGTCGAGGAAAAAAACATACTTGAAATGATCGAAAAATATACGAATACAAATGTTATGATCGAAAACCACTCTTCTAGAACATGCGAGTAACGACAGTTTTTTACGTTTAGACTTACAGACTTAATTTTATTTTCAATCATACTGTTACCTTCCATCTGAATCATTTATACTACTTACCTTGGTGCACACTATCAGGCATATAATCATAATGAATGAATTGGTCGTTTTTTCTCTTCTTTTCAATCTCACTCAGTCACATTGCAGAAAAATAAAAGTAAGTGTCGTGTGTGGGTGTGTTTGAGAGGGAGAGAGTAAGAGAGAGAGAGAAAGAAAGAGAGAGAGAGAGAGAGAGAGAGAGAGAGAGAGAGAGAGAGAGAGAGAGAGAGAGAGAGAGAGAGAGAGGAGTTTTATATCATGCACTAGGTAAAGATATACTAAGACAGCCAGGCAGGCACTCGTCGATCTTATTAACAGAGACATTCTCCTTTTAGGGTTACGGCTTCGTAACTAGATTCCAATCTCTCTCTCCCTTTTTTTCGCTCTCTCATCCTCTCTCCTTCAGTCACACTCAACAAGAACTAAATATTAAAAAGATGGAAATTGGAGGGCTGAATGAGAATCGACTCAAAAGACATCTGATTTTATCCATACCTAATTAATTCTTTGTTGTTATGTAAAGCCGAGATTTTATCCAAAAGCAATCACTTAAAATTAAAATTAACAAAATGTCTGCATGGCAAATTAAATTGTCCTGCAACATTCATCAGTCTCAGTTACGATGGCAAGCAGTTTTGCACCCCACCATCCCCCCTTTCTGACCTTCTCCCCCTCCTCCTTCCCTTCCCTCAACCTCCTGTCCTCTCCCCCTCAAAAAAATCTTTATAAACAAATACACGCATTGCAATTTGCTACCTCTTTATTCTACTTCTATATTACGATCGGAGTTTAGGTCAGAGTTTCTTATGTCCACATTGGGAGTGATTTTGTTTGAAGTTGCTGGGTAAAATTATGGCCACGACACATACACCCAATTGCAAACTTCTACTTGAGGACTAGTATCATTCAGAATTGGACCTCGACAGAAATAACAAACCTCCTTATTTTAAAATTGCCATAGTCACAAATGAAAGAAATAATAGGAAAGAAAATGAATAAAAGAACGGAGTAGACCGGGGCCCAACAAGAAACGGAGAATAGGAAAAAAAAGAAGGGGTTGTTCATTCAGAAACACACAGAACAACAGCTTATCGTTGCTACTATAATCTAAAACAAAGAAAGCAAGAAGAAGGTTAAAAATACACATAAAAGTGAATGTACACACATGTATACATATATACGTATACATACGCATTGGTATTCTGTTCATGGTCAAATACACAAACTCAAAACCAGAGGAATGAAAAGGCTACAATGCAACTAAGCAATCAAAATTATTTTGACAATAAATAAATGCTACAGAGAGTAAGAACAGAAGATAATAAATGGATACCAAAAGATGTGGACAATGAAATAAATACATAGGATATTAACAAATTAAACAATTAATTTAAAAAAATCACACAATCACTTCCATTTTACTTACAAAACTTTTTTCAGCTCAAACTTGAGTTACTCAAGGAGATATTAATACAAATAGAAATGTACATGATCATGATATTATAGATCTACTTCAGCATTAAAGCCAAAATACAACCAACAAAAGAAATCAGAATTATATAATGTAAAAAAGATAGATAAACGTAACTATACATAAAAATGAATGAAAATGATGTGCGATACGTTCACAAAAACTAGAAAAGCTGTCATCTGAGTAAGTAAGACCCAGATTCTTTAAAATTTATCTGGACGATAATTGTCATTTAACAACAATGGCGATGCTCAGTCATTCCGAGTTTCATGAAGTCTATCAGGCCTGCTGAGCCTCATGACAAAAAAAAAATCCTTAACAGACCCAAATCTAATCTTTGAAAAATGCAATAGACCCAAATAGGGTCCATGCTCATCAAATGCACATACACACAACGTCTGCAAATGACATGAATGAATGAACGAATGAATGAATGACAAGACTGAACTGTAATGGCTGATTGCACAATACATGAATGCATAAGTGGTTTGTAATGTATCTACAGACAGCTTGATTTCTTAGACATTGTACATAAATTCTGCTTTTTGCAATTTCACCCGTCAAAAAAAATTCTGCCACACACATCTTCACACACGCACAGAATAGTGTTCAAACGTTCACTAGAACCTATTTAATCGACACATATTTATTGATTAAATAATGTTTCCATATTCTAGTCCCATGGTGGTGGTGTGTTGTGTGCGTAGGGCCAAATGCGCATTGACAAAGTAAAGAAATAAACTGGGGGCGTTAGAAATGGCAACATAAATTGGTCCTTTAAAAATGACAATGAAAAAATATCCAAATTATAATTATTACTTATAATTTATACTGCCGAAATTACGACAAGGCAAATTTTGTCAATACTAAAGTGATAAAAATTCTTTATTCCTAACGAGAGATTGTCATGAGCAGCGGAGCTGACAAAAATAAATAATATTGCATTGCTTTGCAGTAACTTACTGAAATTTTAAACGTATTTTGGTTACTAGCGTAATAGCAAACTTTCATATTGCCATCGTTCTGAACAATAATTTCCTATGTAATATAATGGTTGGCTACACATAAATAGGCTATACCAACATAATGGAAAAGATATCTTTTCAAATGCCATTAGTGGTATTGAACCTTTAAGAAAACTATATGTTCTTACATCAAATTTAAATTGAAATTATGAACAAAGGAAATGAACAGTAATCGGTAGATGAATCAATTTTCTCAGAACCAAAATTTGTTTACTTCACATGGAATTTCCACTGACTGTTAAAGCCAGATTGTCAGTAGACGAGTTTGACTTTTTAAGACATGAACACACATTTTAAACTTGCACCATTGTCAAACCTATGCCACTTAAAGACTTCCAACATGGAAAATTCCGAGACCAATAATTTCTTTTCCAACACAGCTGCACAGAAGAACATGCAAGGTCAGTGTATACTCTACTGCAAAACATGAAACGGCAGCATGTGCTATTACATAAAATTGCAACGAACATAAAATGGCAACAAACGCCATATAATGGTATCGACTATATACTTGTACGCATTTGGAGTACTTGGTTCCTCACGCATTTTTCTTTAATACACGTTAAACACAAACACAGCAGAACTCAACCGCTGCAGCTCAATCTCAAAAGACATTTCATTTTTATGACTAAGAAGGGGGGGGGAGGATGGTGGGTGGGAATAGGGACGGGATGAACATAAAACAAAAATTTTGGATGAGGAAAGGACGAGATGGGAAAGGTAATGGTGGAGGGGATGGTACACTAGTGTACACCTATACTAGAATATTCAACGGTACAGTGGTACATCCATGACAACACATTGTAGAGCCTCGGTCATTGCAAAATTTAAAAAAGAGCCGCTGGGTTTTGTATTAATGCAGTTATTGGTATACTTAATCGGGATGCACGACAGTGTCTCAGCAGAGGTCGTGTGCAAAGGAACGCTGTCAAACAATAACATTCACAATTCTCACACAATCTGCGCTTTTGTAAGTACAATAACGATGAATAAAACTGATCAGTGTACAGAGAGACTACTGCAGATACTGATCGTCTGGCAACAACATAAGTCAAAATTCAGACGTCCATGCAGATACTGAAGTTCTGAACGCCTAAGATCAAACGCTCAAAGAACAGACGCTCATGTTTGTAGTGAAGGTCCGGGCCCAGAAAAGGGCACATTAGTTGTGTATACTTAAGTTCACACAATACAAGACTTCCTTTTCAGTGTCACTGTCACTTCACAAAGATTCGTGTGTACTTTATTACGCAAAGCGGACATAATGGCAAAGGTCATCAAGTGAGGAAGTAGCACGACAATGTCTCTCTACAACAGCTCAAAGCCAGTTTGTGTTTTTTGTTTAAAGTTTGTCACAAAGTTGTGGTTTCTACGGTTTGCCATAATGTAGACCTGTACAAATGTGTGAGACACAAAATGACGTTTTGTCACATGATCTAAATACACACTGCCTGTCTGGAGCACAGCCAGTGTTCGTAATTCGAACACACTCGTGCTGTTAGCTAAACTGCAGTAGTATTACAGGGTATTGAAGTCTTGTCTAACTCAGACTATGGAGGAATATAGTCCAAGCCCAAGGAATTCCCATGGGACTCCTTGTTGGCTTTACTACCTACCTCCTGATCATTATTTTACACTGTTATTATACACCAAATCCAGCAAAACAGACATCTATTTTAAACGTTATCTTAGGCGTTGTTTCATGCGGAAAGATCCTTTTCAAAGAAATACGCATGACTAATGATACTGTCGATTAATAAGTTTGTGATATTTCCACTGATAACGGCTGACATCAATCATGGATGCAGGGATCTGTGTGTCACATCAACACTCACTGTCGATAATTCAGACCCAGACTCTTTGGACTGTAAACTCCCAAACGCTTTGACACATCCATCTTCCGTTTTTGCTGTGTTACAGAACGTTGCTATTCAACACCTTTTTATAGAGAAGTGCTTTATTTTCCACGCTAACTCCATCATAGTTTTCTTACCTCTGTTATCCTTCAAATTCGTTAGAATCCATTAAGTAAACATCCACAATTAGGTGGTATTGAGTACAGCGGATGCTTCAGGGAGGTTCCACAAGATGCAGTGCGATTGTCATCACTATTTGAATTAGTAGATAGCAAAGTCAGCCCACTAGCAGTATTAACGTTTGCTCACGCTCAAGTCCAGCACATCCGCACCTGCACTACCTGAAGAGGAAGAGGAGGTGGCGGTGGAAGATGGTGGACCGTGCGCGTTCCTGCTAGTGGTGGTGGTGGTGGAGTTGGACCCGCTGTGAGCCGCCGGTCTGCTGGGGGTGGACGACGCAGATGAGGAGGCAGCACGGTTAGCTTCAGCCGCGGCTTTTCTGGACGCCTCTTCGTAGAACTTGGTGATCTGCGTCATGTCTAAGCTGGGGGGTGCGGGCAGGGAATGTGGGAAGCAGTTGGACCAGATGCCGTGTGATGCCATGGGGGACATGGGAACGGGCATGGGCAGGTTGAGCGGGTTTGGTGCAGCGCTGCTTCCGCTCCTACTGCCGCCGCTGCTGCTGCCTCCGCTGCCGTTCTCCTTCGTGTGGCTGGGGCGCGGCTTGCCGGGCGTAGTAGAAGAGGAGGATGAGGATGGAAAGGAAGTCCGGGGTTTCTTAGCATCGCTGTGGCTGTGGGCTTGGCGTGGCTGCTCGCCATGTGCAGAAGGCGTAGCTGCCAGCCCCGCCAGCCCCGCCAAGCCAGGCAAGGAAATCATCATGGCCTCGTAGCTGCGCTTGGCGTCCCGCTGCATCAGTTGGCTGTGCGCTGCATCGATCTTGCGTTGCTGTTCTACCATCATCTTCTGCCGGAACTGTTGCTGCTGTTCCTGCAGCTTCTGCTGCTGCATCTTACGGTCCATGTGCTCCTGGCGAAGTTTTTGCTGCTCTCTCTCACGCTCAGCTCGCTCCCGTTCCCGCTTTTGCTGCTGCTCACGCTCCTTCTGCTTCTGCTGCTGCCTGAGCTTCTCCTTCTCTAGCTCCTTCTCTCTCATCTGTTGCTGCATCTGCTGCTGTTGATGTTGTTGCTGCTGAAAGGCCAGCAAGTGATGGTGGGCGAAAGGTCCGAAGGGACTGAGCATGTCAGGTCGCGGGGGCCAGGGCAGCAACGCGGACATGGCAGCCAACTGGTAGTCCCGTTCCGCCTTGCTCTGTGCCGCCGACAGGGACGCCGCCGCCGACATCTTCTGCATGTCTGCCGTCATCTTCTGCATGTAGCTGGCCTGCTGCAGCTGCATGGCGGCTGCCTCGGCCTGAGCCATCTGATAGGCGATGAGCTGGCTGTTGAGGTCGCCAGGCATCATTCTCCCTGACATCATCTGCTGTAGGGACAATGCCAGCTGCTCCTGCTGGTGACGGGTCAACGCCGTGCCAGCCCCGGCCATCAAAGGAGAAGCTGCTGCCACGCTGACAGCCGAGGGTGACGTGGACAACATGGAGGGAATGGAGGCGAACGTGGAGGGTGTGGAAGCAGTGGGACGGCTTGTTGACGGCGTGGATGAGGAATGATGCGACGACGATGTTGACGGTTTAGTACTGCTACTGCTGGTTTTGGTCGAAGAGCTGCTGCCGCTGAAGTATGGAAGGTGCGACGACGACGTGGATGAGCCATAGGGATGTGGATGATGGCTAGAGGCTGTGGACGAAGGCAAGGTAGACGAGGGTTTACGACTGTGGTGACTAGGCGAAGGTGAGTGCCGCTGTCTGGAAGTGGAAGCGGATGATGACGATGAATGTTGTGGCGTATGTGTGGAGGGTGGAGGAACGGGCGAAGAGCGGCGGTGGGACGCAGGGGGAGGGGTGAAGCTGCTGCTGGACCCTGAGGACAGTCTTTTGTCCTCGGGACGGGAGGACAGCAATTGAGGAGGGACGGCCGGTGTTTTAGATGAGGAGGCAGGCAGAGTGGGAGAAGCTTTGCATTCCGGGGTAGCCAAGTCGCTCCCTTCTTCACATCCCTCCAACGACTGCTTCTCTTTAGTCACGCGAAGGTTGTCGATGATATTGCTCAGTCGTGATAGTTTCCTGAAACAGAAAGGTACGCGGTATGTCACACAAACATGAGGCAGCCGACACTGACGTTTCTCTCCAAGTAAAAGCATAACGTCAACCACTGTTTTCCAAATAAATCAAAATGAAAGAATCCCACGAACGTGTTTCACTCCTAGCGCGTAGTTAATATTAAAATCATCTAGCTATCTTTCCACACTCTCTCGAGAGCGCACACCTGTTAAAATAAAATTAAAAACAACTTTCAAAATAATTCCGGTGTGGATGGGACATGAAAGATATTATGATCTTACTTTTAACAGGACAGATGTGTGTAGTACTCACCCGCCAGACTTTTTCTCCACTTTGGCAACAGGAACGAGTGGAGGAACGGCGGGGATGTTCTTGGATTGGACTGGTTCAGCAGAACTCCTCCCGCTTCCTCCTGACGTCTCTGAGGATGGTGCCTCAGCAGCAGCATCCTCAATCGGCAATTGCTCAGAAGTTGGTAACTTTGCTTCAGAGAGATCCATCGCTCCACAGTTGCTCTCTTCCTTAGCAGACAGATCGCCAGCCAATGGCTGAATGTCTTTGTCATTGTCTGATTCCTGGCCTTCTTTGGAGGCAGGCTGTTCTTCTTGTTGTGGTTGTGAATTTTCCTCTGCCCTGGACGGGTGCAGTGATAGTTGCAGAGGAAGTAGGGCGCTTTCGAAAGAGGCGGTTATTTCTGTTTTACTGACATCTTCTTCCTTTTTGTATTGATTAACATCTTTGTAGTTGTCTAAAGTGATGAGGTTTGGAGTAATTGTAGAGAGAAAGTTGGAGGAATATGACTGCGTCACGGGAGAAAGAGCCGGCTTCTGCAGACACTCACCAGCCGCAGTAATGTCAGCGGTTTTCTTATCGTCTTCGTCTTTCTTGACTTCTACCTTTGGACCATTAGCGTCATTTGCTGCTACTTCAGTTTTCACCTCACCAAGAGTGCATTTTTTCTCTGAGTCATCTCGCATCTCCACGTCTCCACTGACGCTAGGATTGTCAGGTTGGGCTTCTGTGGCCGCGTCTGCACCGACTGTTGGCACCTCCTCTTTCTTGGGGACTGTGAGCTGAAGAGGAAAGTCGAAATCCATAACTACAGCCTTTTCGTCCTGGCTCTCCTCAGTTTCCATCTTGTCCTTTTTCACAGCCTCTTCAACCCTGACCTCATTTTCAGGCTCTTTGTCCTCAGCACCGTTGACGTTTTCACTAACAACCTCAGCGAATTCTTCATCCTTGTCTTGCTTGGCCGGAGTCTGCTTAGTGCGATTAATATTGGCTAGAGGCTCATCGTCTTCGGACGAACTCTCCTCGTCTTTCTTCACCTCCGGACTGCGTGGGTTGATTACTATTACCGGCGGTTTTTTGATGGTGGTGACGAGGGGCGGCTTGCTTCTGGTTACCGTCGTTTCTTCAGTCAACTTGGGCGAGTCTGGGAATAAGGGAGAGTTGAGGGAGGCGGGGTCGATGACGAGAGGAGCATCGGCGGTGTTGTCGTCTTCGTCGTCGCTGCTGTCGTCAGAATCGTCCGAAGATTCACCGGACGACGACTCCTCCGACGATGAGGACTGAGTCTTGGCCGTTGAGGTGGCCAGGTTAATCTTCATCTTGATACCTTTAGGGGCGGGCTCGTCTGAGCCTGACCTCGCCTTTTTCTTCTTCTTCTCTTTCTGCTCTTCCACCTCCGACTCCTCGGAAAGGTTGTCGTCGTCAGTAGATGAAGCCGAAGAGTCGACAGAGGAGCTATTGTCCTTGTCCTGGTTGTTGGCAGTGATGTTGTTAGCGCTAGCCAGGCCTGGGACATCGCCGTTGAGCTCGGTCTTAGCCGTGCTGTTGCTGCCGTCTTTGTTAATGCTGGTTCGAGCCTTGTCTCGATCTTTCGTCTTCTCCTTTCCCTTCTTCTTCTTCTTGGACGAGCTGGACTTGGACTTCTTCTTCTTGCCTTCATCGCCCGACAAGCCGTCAACTGAGGGTGTTTTGCCGTTCTGCAACACACAGTCATACTAATTAAAAGCGCTGAGATTACTCAGTAATAAAAAAAGAAGTACATTACAATAGTATAACAGCACACTACGAACAGTACCACGTCTATGTCAAGTCAGCTCACGTCAGTTCACAATTGTTAATCAAGCCTGTTGAGTCGAATCAAAGGCCAAAATGTTATAATGATATGCTCATGGCAAACAAATGGGAAGCGTGTCCTATTTCAACCCGATTTGTGTGTACTAACTGCATACAAAATTAGGGTCTATATTTTTAAAAAACAAAACATGTTAAACTGTGTCTCCTTACTACAATTCAAACGTTAAAAATCAAAAACATATGTTTGGCAGACTGTGAAGGCTTCCATAAAAACATTAAATGAACAATAGAATGTTGAAAACTGCAAATTATACAGAACAGCTCAGTTTACTGCGCAAGTCCTCATTATTTCAGTATCCAGTTAAACAAGCCAGTGAAACTTTGTTTAAAGACATAATCTCGTAACATGTGTTCTTAGCAGACGAGAAAAGATCGATGTGTTTAGTATTGATAACATAGAGCTTAAACAGGTTTTAAAAACCAATTATTAATGTAAAAACCCGTTTTCATTAAAAATGCCAGATATTGCTGAAAGGTTTTAACCAATACCGTGAGTAGCCTATTGATGATTATTAACCACAAGCTGTCATATATGGCTACGTTTTATAAATACGCTAAAAATGCTTATATCCTATGTAACTGGGGGGTGGGAGGAGGGAGGGAGGGAGAGAAAGGGGCAACGGGGGTGATCTGAATGCCTAAAAAACATCTGTTCACATTTGGTGCATTTAAAGTGTGTAACCTTACCGCCGAAGATAAAAACGGTCGGTTTTATGACAGAATTATGACCGGAGATTCGCACGTACGCAAAGTACCTCACAAACTTAATATTTTCGCTATCAATGATAAACCCATGTGCATTTGTGTTTCCATCACCACGCATGCATGCACAGATGCAAACGTACAGACAACCGCACACACGCACGCTCACATACACACAAACAAAATACAGGCACCCAGACGTTGTCTACGATAGATATTAGAGGTTATAATCGTACCACAATGATGGGTAAAAACACCATCTGTTGTTCAATACAAAGTACCGCGTTATCATAAACATAGTACAAGTGACAAAGATATGTATATGCTTACACGATTGTTTGTAGAATATTTATTGTCAGGCCTAGTATAGTAGCGGACGCACTATTTCATGAAAATACAGCTAAAGTGAAGAAGTGGGTCTACATGATTGTTACTGTAATTAAGTATTAGCAGTTAAGCGTACCGTTTTCACAGAGGCTGCTTTCTATATATTTAACAGTACCTTTGTTTTAAAGCACGATGATGTAGTCTTGTAAAAGCCGAATACATAGAGACACACACACACTCTCTCTCTCTCTCTCTCTCTCTCTCTCTCTCTCTCTCTCTCTCTCTCTCTCTCTCTCTCTCTCTCTCTCTCTCTCTCTCTCTCTCTCTCATCTAGATCAGTTGTTTTTTCTTTTTTAAAAAAGTAATCCGATATATTTCTACGCCTCCAAGTAACCAACCTATTATGCACGGTCGCCCGTAGGTCTATGCTTCGACGACTGGGCATACGGCGGGGAGGGAAAACGAGTCCTTCATTTGGACAGCAGCACAGTCAGTGGGTACATGTATATAGAGACCACACTATGTGGCGATGACTGACTTGCGTTCGCCTCCTCCCCAATAAAACGTAAGCCAGTCTCGGCTACGCAATTAGATTTTTAGATTTAGATTTTTTTAAAAAAGATTTTAATGCTTTATTGTCCCATTTTATCGGGAAATTCTGGGCCGCCTCCCCATGTGGAAGGCGTAGTCGCAGCCTGTGGCGCGCCCAAACGAAAATTCTTTAAATTTTTGAAATATTTTGAAATTTTGCTGGGGGAGCAAACCGGAGTACCCGGAGAAAACCCCCGAGACGTTGCCCGAGTCGAAAGTAAATAATATTCGGAGAAACATAACGCCCCGATGCAGGATCGAACCCACACCTGTCAGGCGCCATTGGTTTCTGGCCTGTGGACAAGGCAAGTTAGTCCCGCCTTAGCCCACTTGGCCACAACGCTCGCCGGGTAGCTCAGTTGGTAAGAGCGTCTTGCTAGTAACCGAAAGGTCGCTGGTTCGAATCCCGGATTGGTCAACGTGTGATCATATTATTTTCCCCTTTACCAACAACTGGCCCGCTGGTGTCAGTATAAATCGGTCCAGTAGTCACCTATATGCGAAAGTGTCGTGTGACTATAATCTACAAACAACAACGTCTACGCAATGTGTGTAGGGACAAATTACCATTTGACAGGAAAGGTCACTCAAGCTTAAATTTTTTTTTGTGTCATTTGGCAGTAGTGGTCAGCCTGCACGGACATAAAGCGAGCGTAGTGGCCGCGTGGTCTTAGTCCCATCTACTTAGCTCAAGTGGTAGAGAGCGTTCGCCTGGCACACCGATAACCCAGGTTCGAATCCCGTGATGAGCAAGACAAAAGTGGCCATTTTTCACTGTCCATTTCAGCATTATGATTGCTCTGGTGGTTCAGTGTTGATTCAGGTCCCTACCCCTAGTTCCCTGGGATGGTTATTCCCGTCTGCCATATCGCCAATGGTGGGTGTAGACGTTAAACCTCAATGTTCGTTCATTCGCGTTGTCTAATGTCAGCCTAACTTGCCTTGTCCACAGGCTAGAAACCAATGGGCACCTGACAGACGTGGGATCGATCCTCTAGATGTTATGTTGCTCGGAATATTATTTACTTTCGGGCAACGTCTCTGGGGTTTTCACCGGGTACTCCGGTGCTCCCCCCCCCCCCCCCCCAGCAAAATTTCAAAAACCCATACCCATACTAGGGGAGGAGGCCCAGAATTTCCCGATAAAAAGGGACAATAAAATGTCAACAACAAAACAAAATGAATTAAAATTTTTTTTAATATTGTCCACTTCACAGAATCACGGTAGGTCAAGAAGTCGATAAAGTGAACCATACGCAAAGAAGACTACAAACCGCGATAATACAGAGCGTTTGATGTGTTCTCGAAAAAGAAGACAGAAGAAGAGAAAGAAATATAAGAAAGAGGAGGAGAAGAAAGATGCTTTATCGATAAACAACGTGATGGAGTGAGTGGAAACGAGAAGTACTCGATCATTTGCAATTGGACTGATTGGTTACGCCCAAACAATTTTAAAACTGTACGACAGAGCTTAGTAGCTTGAAAAGCAACTTAAGATAGAAACAGCTGGTAAGATGGGGTCCTCCCACCTACCTCCTCTCCATCCCCCCCCCCCCTCTCGTACCCTTTCTGTCAATCATTTAACCGCTGCTATTTTTTCAGCCTGTCCGAACAATGACGTAGGCCTAAAGCCGTATCGCTTAGCTCATACCTATGTCAACTGGTAAGATAGACTACAACATGCAATATTCTTTATCCGTCGATAATTTATACTAGACCTGCCACAAAGATGTCTGTCAAGCCCACAGATGCTAAATTATAGGGTCAGCTTGTAACGGCCCACTTTTGCGCTTGACACGGTCAATTTTGTTCCTTTCTACTTACTTTTCTTGTCATTTTCTTTCCGTCTCCCAGCGCATTTTTACCCCAGCATGGTGTAACCGCGCAATACAAGTATCCAACATCAACATCACCACTACTTTAGTTGAACGCAGACTGCGATGATGGAAAGGGCATTAAAATAAATAGACCTATGTATGAGTGATAGAATGAGTGCAATGTATGTATGTATATTAGTTTATAGTCCCCTCTCTTCCCAAAAAGGATTTTCAGAGAGGAGACTTAATGAGTGCAATATTTGAAGAGATAACATTTATACCTATTCTCTCCCCCCCCCCCTTTTGAATTACAATTGTAATTTCAAAATATGGTTGAATAAACTAAGTGATCCCGCTTCTCTCTCCGAAATGGTGGCAGACAGCCTACAAGCGAATTAGGAGAAGTACAAAGAGAAGGTGGAAGAAAAACCTAGAGATAGAAAGGGAAGGCCCTGATAGATTTATGTGTGAAAGCGAAGAACCCTTCAGCTTGAAATAAACCCAACAAACCGATCTACAGCTAGCTGACAAGAATACCGGATAATCAATTACGCTGGCGGCCATCTTGGACAGTGCAAGACGGGAAGGCAGGCTCGGCGTAAAACACCCAAAGTGGCGAACTTGACCTCAAGATTATATCAACCATCTTTTCATAGTAGGCCCAGCATATATGGCTTAGCAGAGACATCGAGTCTCGGCTACGCAATGTGAGCCTAGTTTTGAGCAAGCTTACGTGTTTTCAGTTCTACAATGAATAACGTTAATGTCTGTAGAATGGGACTTCCAATGAGAAGGAATTATATGCCTATACAATGGGAATAGCAAATGAGAGAGAATGATACTATTTGTTTTGTGTGAAGTGATCTAGGTTTAACTAATGAACCAACTATTACCAGTACCGTCTTTTCCCAACAAGGTCTAGCATTGTGTACCTTTTAGCAAACTGAACTAAGACTACGTGAACGATCATACCCAGTAGTATGACGGCCTACTAGCGCCAAAACAGAGAGTTACCAGTATCACGAAATAATTCAAATGAACACGTGTTCTGTGTAATTTACAGAGATACCTGTAATCCACAGTGTTAATTAATAATTATCAGTATTTGCCACGCCTTCCTAGCGCCAAAACCTGAAATTACAAATATCGTGAGACAATTACAAATATCATAGAAAAATTGCCATTATCAAGGGAAAATTACAATTATCATTGAAAAATTCCAATATCTTCGCGCTATCATGTTTAATTTTCAGTTTTGACTCTAGCAATCCGTCTAAAAATGGGCCAAAACCGAAAGTTGTAATTTTCACTTGACAATTACACATTTTACGTGGTAATTCGTTGATATTTGTAATTTTTAAATGATATTTGTAATTATCAGGTTTTGGCGCTAGTAGGCCGTCATAATGTTAGATACACAGAACACGTGTTAATTACTATTATCACTGATACCTGTAAATGCACGTTTGGGCGCTAGTAAACCGCCCTAGTCAGAATTAATTATGAAGTGAACATTGTCATTATTATGTGATAATTACAATTTTCGGTTTTGGCGCATGTCCAGGCGGATTGCTAGAGCCAAAACTGACAATTAAACATGGCCGCGCGAAGATTTTATAATTTTTCAATAATAATTGTAATTATCCCTTGATAATTGTAATTATCCCATAATATTTTTAATTACCAGGTTTTGTCGCCAGTAGGCCGTCATACAGTAGTCTTTGTATAGAGTACTTGGTGTACATGTAAACTAAACAATGATCAAACACCAAGTTATACAGTATAGAATTGCGTAGGAGCCTAGTTTAACCTGCTTTGTGTAAACTGACTTTTGCAATTACACGAAGTATCTTTGTATGTACAGTAAGCCTAGGTCTAGTGGGCTAACAGTATTGAGAATTTAAATCTCGTGTAATCTTAACTACGGTAGAATAGGAACTCTCATTTCGTAGTGCAGTATATAATACCGGATAATAAATAATGGATGCTCTATAGATATAGGTAGGCCAATTGGTTCAACTTTAAATTGTTATATTACATGTTTGTGTACATGCGTGAGAATGACTGTATGGTCTAAAATCACATACGTGAAAAGACGTTAAAATAAATTATTGATTGATTATAGGCCAATTGTACTGCGTAGTTATATTTGTGCAAAGGTGAAGTCAAGTCACATGACTTTTTTATAAAGACCATTTTGCTCCAATACCAGATTAAATGAACTGAAACCAACATGAAAGCCTACTTCAACAAATGTCACCTGAACTATACAATAGAGCTGGTAATGATGATCAAAAGAAGCGGAAGAAAATGAAGTGAATAAAGCGGACGTATAGAACGCGGGGAAGAGGAAAAGAAGGAGGGCGAGGACGAGCGGGAGAGGAGGAGCAAACGAAGAAGTGAGGACTAGAAAAAAAATAAGACGAAAGAAATTCTCCCTCCCCCCACCCCACACATATTCTCTCTCTTCTCTCTCTCTCTCTCTCTCTCTCTCGGTCCGCCATCCCCCTCCCTCTACTAACAATTATAACACCTTCAATGGAACAAACTTACAACTTAATAACATAACCAACTAACAACAAGTTTACACGGAAAACACCTTCAACAAAAAGACAAAATCAATTACGAACAGAGTCTTGATTGTTGATTGATTGATTGTTGCTTTAGGTCCAGCGGACTCTTCCGAGCCAAATCAGGACCGGACAACCCCCGATCCGCATAAAAGATCTGCCGAAACAACCCTAGTGGGAAAATTGAATTCCCTCCACCGGCCAGTCACTTTACAATAAAGACATCCCACGCAGGGGACGGCTGAGGCTTTACCCCAACTACTCGAATCCCCGGTTACAAAAACAAAATAGAATACAAACATCATTATAAATCATCAACAAAACACATACATATAAAATGCCTATATTGCTAAATAATAACATCATAGGAAGCCCTAGTGACCACCCGGCAGAAAGCGTCCAACATTCCCAAGCTGATCCAACAGACCTCATACACAAACAAGGAGTCTTGTCCAGGAAGAGTTTTCAAGAAAAAAGGTAGGTCATTGATCTAGCGTAGAAGAAGATAGTATAGCAGAGTGATAGGACAGATCAGGAATGGGAAAGAGCAAATGAGGAAGACGGCGACAGTGGGAATTTAAAGCACTAAATTTCCAGAAAGTGGGGATACTATTTATACTAAAACCCCCGGCACTCCAACGGGGGTACTGTTGCCGCAGTGAATCGGTCTTGCCTACAAAGTCAAGACAGGTTTTCAACTGGGGCTTTCACTTTTCCCTTTATAGGTTAGAACAATCTACAGTGGCAAGATTGCTCATAACCCCAAGGGGTTACGAACAGAGGCCATCTTCCACAATACAAACACAACCTATGAACAACAGCTATCGCAAACATAACAGTCGCTTTGCGAACATCTCGAACCAAACGAAATCAATGGCGTCCAACCATTAGCGCACAATAAGAGAGGCTAGAAAAGAAAAATGGAGTGCAAATTATAGTAGTTTCGGCCCCACTGGCTGAGCCTTTTGTGTCCCTAGGCGGCTCAACAAACAGCCAAAAATAGTTTAGCAGTCTTAACAGGAAGAAAACGAAACGGACAGGCTAAAAGAATGACGAGACGATACCGACTCCGAAGGTTGCTGTCGCGCTCTTCTGAGCTAAACACGGTTTGATATACAACTGGATGTGCTTTTATGGTAGTATTTTGTAGCTATGGGTTCAATTTTATTGCCGTCTTTATTCGTTTTTTTAAGGTTATGCTCCTTTTTTCGTTTGTCCCGTTGAACGTTTTGTACGACATTTAGGTTACCTAACATCTTCACCGCAATTAATATTATCATCACTACTGGCTTCATAAGTATTATTATTATCGTCGTCGTTGCCATCATCATCATCATTATCATCAATCATCATCATTGCCGTCGCCGTCTTCATCCCCCTCAACATCCTTCTGTTCCGTCCTCTCTTCTCCTTCCACTCCTCCTTTTCCTCCTCCTTCTCCTCCTCCTCATCATCATCTTCGTCATCAGCCTTCGGTATCGGTTATGGAGGAAAGCTGTGGTAGTGCCAATGTTATTAGATAGATTCAGTAGATTATCTCTCCTCTTCACTGACCCGGCCCTCATGACCCAGACACCCTCATAGTCATAGACCCAGTAAATGACTTCCTCTCGCCTCCTCAGATGGACACACATCTTCTTTCCACGGTGCTTAAAATGAGAAGAGTTTTAAGAGTATTTCAATAGAGCACTCGCGACCAAGGCTACCTAATAAAACACAGCAGACGCCGAAATGTTAGAGACTAGGACTTGTAATGTCTAATATTGCAAATAGATTTAGATGGTAGGATTATATCATGTTCAATAATACAGACTTAAATGGAAGAATTATAATGTTCAGTAATACAAATAGACTTAGATGGCAGAATTATAATGTTCAGTAATACAAATAGACTTCGATGGTCAGATTATAATGTTCAGTAATACAAATAGACTTAGATGGTAAGATTATAATGTTCAGTAATATAAATAGACTTAGATGGTAAGATTATAATGTTCAGCAATACAAATAGATTTCAATGGTAGACCTATAATAATAATAATAATAATAATAATAATAATAATAATAATAATAATAATAATAATAATAATAATAATAACGGATTTTTATATAGCGGGTACTCCAGCCTATGACCGTACTCACCACGCTTTACATAGTCATTACATATAAATACATGCACTCGATAAAACATCACTTTTGCTACAATACACCAAAGACGGAACAGTAAAGGTACAGACTATTTACAACTATGTACATAAATTACACAAAAAAGACCGAAATAGACTATTTACAACTATGTGCACAAATGACAAAAAAGACAGAAATAGAATAGCAAAAACCTATTCACAGCTATTTACATGCCCGGTTAGGCCCAGGAAGAAAAACAGTATAAATATTTACAGCCGTGTATACACCTACGGATCAGACATAGACAAAAGATGAGAGAATGGCAGCGGGATACAAATCAATCTGAATAATGCAGTTTGAAGAGGTGGGTTTTGAGGGCCTTTTTGAATGCTTGTGTTGATTGTATATTGCGGATATGGGAGGGAAGGGAATTCCACTGCTTAGGTGCGGATAATAATGTTCAATAATACAAACAGTCTTAGATGGTAGGATTATAATGTTCAATAATACAGATAGACTAGATGCCTTCCATTCTAATCGTCTTCTCTGTCTTCAAAAAGGCACAACATCTTTCTAAATAACGTGACACGAGATTTTTGTGACTCTAGATTCTTCAGTCAAACCTCCATTCTTCATCATGTTTATAGGGACACACAGTACCATCTTCCTACTAAATCGAAAAATTTTCAGGCAGCGAATTCCTCAATCTACCCTGGTTGCCTTCCCAGATTAAAAAAGAAAGAAAGAAAGACCTATGATAACAACCTTATCACGGTATGTACTGACCGCTCTGTCACCGGTAAGTGACCGGCGTCACTGGCCCGCTGCTCTCGTTTAGCACTTGTCTAGACTTCCACACTGAATGAAAGTAGAGTGCAACGGGAACAATAGACAAAACAGTACAGAACAGAGGAGAGTAAAATAGTACGATGCGCAAGAAGGGAGAGTGGGATAATTATTATTTTCCATTATCAAACACAAAAAATGTGCTGTTTGGCTTTTAGAATAAATAGTATTATAAATAATGTATGTTGATGAGAGCAAAAATATTAGTAAAAAAAAGAGGTAAAGGTAGTCCCATAGCCTTGTAGGTGAGCGTGATGTTGGAGATCACACTTATCTTGGGCCAGCGTAATGAGGGTGATGCCCATCTCTCTCCCTCGCTGCTTTTCTCCCCCACCCTTAAGAGAGTAGGTACTCAGTCACAGTTGAGTAACTGGGGGCGTTGTTATTTGTTGCTTCACGTTTTGCGGTCACCCATCCAAGTGCTAACCGCACTGGACGGTGCTTAACTTGCGACACAGTAGCGAGTGCTCCAACCACTGCACTATCCGACACCTTTTGATAAAATAGACACCCTATGTTAGTATTTGCATCTAAATTCAAACTGATTTCTTGATTGAATCAATGAATGGAATTGCATTCCTCCAACTCATCCTCCTCCTCCTCATCATCATCACTACCACCATAATCACCATTATTATCGTCCTCTTCCTCATCATTATCATTATCACGCAGTAGCTTAATTAAAACTCATTCATCAGCTTTAGAAGCAAACAGGCGATAATGACACCACGCGACTCAGCAACTTGTATCGTAAAGGATAAAACATTGTATCGTAAAGGCTAAAACATAATTTCCCAACAAAATGACAGATCTGCAAAAGCTAAGCAGTTGTCGATTGGTTCACTCTTTTTTTATACTCTACATATAACCTCGCAAGCACAAGCCATAAAGTGCAATTATTGATGACTGAACAAATATGTTTTTGCAAACCTTCAAAGCTACATACAACCAGTTTTCACTGTCGTTTAATGGCAGCTGTGCGTTGAAAGCAAATGAGAAAAAAAGAGTTGAATTCTTTATGATTGAACAGATACGTGAACATAATTATCAATAAGTGTTTATAGGTAAAGAAACAAACGAATGTATCGATTTATATATTAAGTACATGAACAAACGAATTTATTGATTTATATTATATCAAAACCGTAAGTTTGAAAGAGGTTATTTTGGGGCTTAATCTTTTTTCCAGTGGGTCAACACTCACTGTGAATTTGAAAATGGTCCGTGACGCTGAATATGATCTTGGGGCCATTTAAAGATAACAGCTTTCAACACCGCAAAATGTTTCGTGAAATGAATTGGGGATGGGTTTCAGTGCTATTGCCTTTTTCACTGACTTTGAACGGCAACTTGCTTGTTTGTACCGGTAGTGCAATATCAAACTAAATATCTGTTCTTGCTTTTAGGAGCGCAATAAGCATGATGTCAGTGTGACGGTGGGTCTATTGTTGCTGGGCTCTGCACAATGGAATGCTATTACCCACTCGTCTTTAGTCTATGGGGTTCGCTAGTAATCTCCCTGTGACTTAATTTAATACATTTATTTGTTTAGATCAGTCTGTGTTTAGGCTGGGGTACAGAGATAGATAGAAAAATGTTAAAAGATCACTGTCACACTAGCTCTCACACGGCTATGAAACATAGGTAGTCCAGCCACTTGATAACAGTAAACATCACACATTTATTTCCTCTACTCTATACACGATCTGCGAGGTACGATACTAACTTAAAAAGTTCCAATGTCAATGCGAATGGTTCGCTCTTGATAGTTCTAGGCAGCTACTTTATCATCATCGGGCACTGGATACTTTCTGCCCTAATGGTCAGAGTTCTGGAAGAGTGGACTACTGTGGTCCTGTGATACCAGTTTTAGTGCACGGTTTCAATCTGCACTTTTCTGATACTTCGATGAGCTGTGTTGTGGTTGCTTCCTTGATAAGCTGTGTTGTGGTGGATTCTGCTCCTTGTGGCTAGACTGGTGGGCTCTCGTGGCTCAGTGCGTGAGATCCCTCTGCAGACCAACGTTCAGCGACGACTTGTTCTTGTCTTTTGCCTAGTTGGGCTCACGATACAATGCCTGCTCGTCTTTTTGACGATGTCAGGCCGTGGCTAACTTAGTTGAATCGAAGATTTTCAACAAGCCCTGCTTCCCTAGTCTGTCAGTGGAGAGCTTTTCTAGAGTGTAACTGTGTACTGCTCGGCGTTTGAATGCAGAATGACCCTCTACCTGGTTTCTGTCTAACCAGGCAGAACTGGTTCTACCTAAGCTAGTTGTGTTCTGATTACCTGTAAAATCGTTGAGCTCTAACGTAAGCTGCGATTATGTCATTGCCTACTGGGCTATCGTCAGCATAAGAAATGTGTACCATAGAGCCACTTCTGTCGTCTGCTTCATACTAACAGTAACCTTCTACGTTTACACTGACTAAACAAGGCAAAAGCTCAAAATGTGCTGGGTAAACTGGGCCTCTTGTTACAGTCAGTCACTATAGTTGAGACTTGCGCCGTACAACACTTCCTCCTCTCCTTAACCCACATCCCCCTGCTCTTTAATATTCTTCTCCTCGACATCACTCTCCTCATTTTCCTCCTCCTCCTCTTTCTGCTCCTCGTCGTAGTGGAAGTAGACCGGCCTCTCTCTCCGTCCCTCCTCCCCCATCTCATCCCTTATCTTTCTTTTCTAGTTACAACATTAGCCGAAGGCACAACTTGATTACTGCCGGATATAAATAATAAATGAGTCACGTTGATTATCATCTTCAATTGGACTGGAGAAGCTCAGATTCTAGCGTGGATGCGACGCCTGTTTGAAAGAATTACAAGGACATGTCAACACAAGTCACGATAAGGTAATTACAACTCCAGACAAATCAGACAATTAGATAAAGCAACTGTGGACATATAGGCACTTCCACCTTCAAATAACTATTCAAGGCGAAATCAGGATCACGCTAAAGCCAAGACACAAACTTACAGCATCCAGGGCGCTGTCGATCTCAAGCGCCTAAGACAACTGAGCTACTCCGACAGAAAGATTGACACATTCATGCATGCGTGTTTATTTGGTGTAAACATAAATTGTATTCAACAATACGAGATTAAGCGCAAAACATTAAGGGCACACTGAAAGCATACAGCTTAAATAAGTGCCACTCGAGTGCGTGTTTATATGTTAACCTGTCACCTGCACGGACAGGTTTTTTAAAGTGCCGTTGAGGTGAAACTGGGGAAGTGAACTACCGATCATCAGGCCTTGCAAAGACCATTCTGCAAGGCACAGTGCAAGGAGGTAGAAGAAGGGGGAGACCGAAAAAGAGGTGGGAGGACAACATTCGAGAATGGACTGGTTTGACACTGAGCGAAGCCATGAGGGCTGCTGAGGACAGAGAAAGATGGAGTATGCTGGTTAAACGATCATCTGTGGTGCCCCTACGACCTTCGGGTTATGGGACAGGATAGGATAGGAGGATAGGAACTACCGAATAAAGCGTCATTGCAGAGAGCAGACTCTTGTAAAAAAACACGTCCTGCCCTTCCATCGAGAATAGAACCCGCGATCTCTTGCACGCCTGTGGCTAGCATTTTCTATACTACTGAGGCAATAACTGCACAGTTTAGATAAGACACGATAAGATAAGATAATCCAAGACACGATACGATAAGATAAAGATAAGATCACACAGTCATGTATTTAACCAGGGTAAGGTTAAGCACTGTTTTGAGGAGGGGTGGGGGGTGGGGGGGTATGGTTACATCTTGCCCTTGAGGCTTGTAACCACAACAATTAGTATACCACAATGTCTAAACTCTATAACAATAACGCAAGTATACTATGTACAGCAACTGAAAACAAGACAAGTCATTGGTGAAACATTAAAAAAAAAAGAAAGCAAAACAATGCAAATCTAAACAATCCATTTCCATTGTCCGCTGTAGAATGGAACAGCTAGCCTCATCTCACTCCCACTAGCGTCGCAGCGGAAGAATTTTAAACCTTTTATTGAACAATGAACGGAGAACAGAAGGGGGGAAAAATCAATACCAGGCCAGATAAATCTTCAGTGCATACATTCAAATACCTTGACGTGTAATGTAAAAAGCAAAAATGGGCGCCTTTACATAGTATTTATGGGTTCATCATCGCTGTCTAAGCAGAACTATTATTCAGTATAATCTAAATAAACATTACACAAATACAGTGAAGCGATATTATCAAGTCCATTCGTTATTATCTAAATACCGCTTATAGTCAAACGAATTTGTTGAAGAAAATCGGATATATTCAAAAATCGCACATACAAAGAAAACAACAACCCAATTGTTGCTACATGCAAGCGAGTCAAAACCCAAGTCCCGAATTCATGATGCTTGAATGTATCCGATTTTCATGCATGTACAGAATAGCACCCTGAGGTTCCATCCGTTATTATAAGTACTGCACACAAAGAAAATACTGGAATACAGCTGTTCTTCTCTGATCGACAGGGGCATTAGTTGGGAGAGACGATGGGGGTGGGGGGAGGGTGTGGAGGAAGAGAGAGAGAAAGAGAGAGAGAGCGAATGTGTCTTGGTGAAGGTGGTGGTGGTAGAAAGGATAGACAAAAACAGCGGTAGCAGTGGCAGTAGCAGGAACAACAGCTGTTTTTTTTCAAAAACAACTACAACAAAAAGACCCGACAGCTGCTATACATTTTGCATTTCTGTGGAAGATCAGTATGGTACAAAATATCTCCCTACTCCAGCCCTCAATGGCACGGTACAGAGTACCGCAATCTCATACACGCCACTACAGGCCATTTATTATGATTGAACAGTACTAAATATTCTCTCATTCCTGACTCCAAATAGAAAACCCCCATAATCATTACCTTACATTCATCCCCTACAATACCACTAAACCGTCACCTTCTCATCTCTACAATCTCTCCTCTCCTTCTTATTTTTCCAGTAAAAAAAATTGTGTTAAATGGTTAAACTTAATAAATCCCATCTCTGTCTTTCTGTCTCTGTTTACCTGTCTCTCTCTCACTCTCTCATAGGCAATCCTTCTTGTGCCCTAATTTCTTTTACCTGTACACCCACACCTAACAGCATCTACATTACCCACAACCTCCATAGACACCTCCCCTCGTCGCACTTTCCCGAGACACGCTTTTCTCTCTCTCGCTCTCTCTCTCTAAATGGAATTAAACATTAAAAAAACTTAAGTCTAAAAGGTTGCTGAAGGCAAAATTTGCGTAAGGAAAGCCTCTAACACCAGGCCTTCAGATTAAAAAAAAAACTAAAACTCAGTCAATGGGCCAAGAAGGGGTAAACATTTGGCAGGGAAATCCAAGATCCTTGAAACACATTTTCCACCCAGCTTTTTAGATTCCAGTCTGTTTCCCCCCCCCCCCCCCCCCCCCATACGCTACCTTGCATTCCAATGCACGTCTGTTTGCTTGCTTGCCTTTAGCATCCGTTGCATGGATGAATGAAAGACAATTTATACAGCGTACGAAAACTTTCACACCCGCGTGCAGCATAGGTTTGCTCACAAAACTCACAGCTACATGTATGTGAATAAGCAATATTGTTGTGTTAAGTCGCGTCTCAAGCACTTCATTTTGAACAGAAGAAGAAGAAGAAGAAGAAGAAGAAGAAGAAGAAGAAGAAGAAGAAGAAGAAGAAGAAGAAGAAGAAGAAGAAGAAGAAGAAGAAAAAGCTACAGGTTACGGCGCCGTCATTGCGTGCGATCAACCATTACAACGGACTCACTGCCGACACTCGCGTAGCTCTCTCACAGCTCTGACTTGAGGTTTACATTTATTTTTTATGCCTACATTTTAAAAACTTATTTATTAAAGATATTCGCCGCAGACTCGACCAAAGTGTTGAGAAAATATTGTATTGTGGGAACTCTGACGGGGGCCGTAAAACGCTTCAGTTCCGTACCTTGAACCCTTACATCACATTAGCTAACACACACACACCAACACACACACACACACACGCACGCACGCACCCACGCAACAGTTGTAATCCTTCAAAAATAAAATCAAAAGTTATAGGAATACTCTCACTGCCACTCACTCCGTCCGAAAGTGAAGCTACAAAGAAACTCTGAATGCACACAAGCACGACTCCGGGAGTTTCTGTACGTTTAGTCTTCTACAAAGGAAGAGAGAAAAGGGATAGAATTTCGTGCTGTGCAAGCTGATTACCACCGTCTCCCATCACCACCTCTCTCTGTCTCTGTCCCTCTCTTTTTGTCTGTCCGTCTGTCTCTCTCTGTCTCTCTTACTACCTCTTTCCACCCTTTCTCTAGCTCCATGCTGTGAATTTAAAAGAGAATATCAATAAATCTCCGGGCAGGAATCCATTACGCCATTTGTTCACTTCGAGGGGAACAGGAGGCTTTCTTTTGCAAGGCTATAAATTTTATAAATTATGGCTTGAAATTCGTTAAGCTGTAGAACAATTTCAAGTGCAAAATCTCAGACTCAAGTGCATTATTAGACCCATGCACAACTTTCATCCTACGCAATTGAGGTTTTACAAAATTACTCACGAAACCCCTCTTTGACTAGTGGTTTGGCCTCTGCCCTTCGGTTTCAAGTATAACCAAGAAGTACAGGCGTATATGCATGCATTCAGTTGTGTTAGGGCTAAACAGACTACGATAATGTAGCGTATCGGAAGCGCTAAAAAGCGAAAACTAGAGATTAAGAAGGTGGTTTTTGAACGCGAAGTGAGTCTCTGGTACTATACATCCGTGGCAAAAAAATTCTCTCTCTCTCTCTCTCTCTCTCTCTCTCTCTCTCTCTCTCTCAAAGAATGCAAATCACAACAGAAGTTAAGAAGAGAATATAGGTGGTGGGTTAGGGAAGGGAAAGGGTGGTGGGTGCACGCACAATATCCTATAAGCCCATGCAGATCAGCGTTAATAAGAAGCGAAGGAGTGGGGTGTAGTGCTTGTTGGGGTGATCATGGACCAAAGAATACATTTTAGTCTATAAGGTGATGTAGAAGTCGTTGGTTAGAGGTAGGGAAGGCAGAGATCGGTGTGGTGGGCCAATGGAGTTGTGGTAAGGCTGCGCTGCATGCAAGCCACGATGAGATCATGCTCAGTGCTGTTATTCATCTTCAAGGGCACTGTCAGCTTGTCTACCTACTTTCATTTGTCTTCACTCGCTCACATTTAGGCCAAATAGCTGTGCAATAGTTGTATGTGCATGTGCCTTCGGACGCAGAATGGGCAAATATTATAGACAGTGACACACACGCACACACAAAGAGACCACCACTCGCCATCTGAACACGCTCTCGCTAACCCCCTTCTCTCGTAACCCCTTCCATCCCCCGCCATTAACATCCACGAACCATTTAATTTTGGCAGCAATGAACTCATACATTTTCTTGCTGCGACAGGTTTCTGATACTGTCTAGAGTGTGCACGTTGAGTATAACAGATAATATGCAGCCAGTCTTCGTGAAGAAATTGTTTTTAGTACGCCCTACTTCTCTATAGTGTCTGAGTGCGCATTACGGAGCACAACTAGTGCATGATACAATATAAACATCTCAATCCATAAATAGGGTCATTTGGCTTGTCCAAATCTCTGAAATTACTCTGTGTGGTGCCACTGTGTTGTTTTTGTGGTGTGTGTTGTGCGTGTGCGTGCGTGCGTCAGTGCCTGTGTGAGTGTGTGTGTGTAGGTGTTTGTGGGGTGGGGTGGAGTGGGGTGTGTGTTGGTGTTTCGAGTTGTCAGTTACGCATACGTCGTTACGTTTGACATTATCTAAAACTGCAATATCAACACCAATTATTAAGCACGCAAAGCGAGAGAACAACTGCTCTCGTTTAGAACACGATGTAATCCTGCTGCGCTGGAGCTCCATATGTAAGTACATGTACCACGATGCTTTAGATAACATGTTTCCTTGTCTGAAAGGCGCGATGCATGCACAATGGGTCTCACAGACCTGCTTACCTCAAAATTTTTTTGTCAGTACTCCAGGCACTTCAAAACCAGATTTTGGAAATCATGACCAGATTTTGACTTTCGGTATTTATATGAACTGTCGTTATTTTACGTGAACCAAAATAATGATAATAAATAAATAAAAATATAGAACTGTGTAAACTTATTGTCATTATTCATCTTAATTTGCTCTTATCTAAATTTTCATATACACACGTAAAATAAATTAAGAAACGGTACACTGTTCAATAAATTTATTGTTTAAAAATTAGGGTGCTTAATTGAAAAACAATGCAAAAGTGTTAGGCCACCACATCAACATAATATGTGATAATGATCTACTTGTATTTAAAAAAAAAAACATGCATGTATGCACTTTTCAGTTGCTGCAGATCTATTTTTGTAAAAGAGCTTTCAGGTCTGAACATATCTACCATCAGTGGGTCAACAGCATCTTTGCCCATACTGGACTTACTGTCAGTGGACGTTTTACGTACGCAACTAAACACCCTCTCACAAGCAGCACTGTTGTGTGGGATGGTGCAGAGTCCCAGCATGAACTGGCACAGTTGCAAAAGCTAAGGGTGTTTTTGCTGACTTGCACCCAAAATTCGTCCACCTGCATAGCTGGGCCCACCAATCCCTTGACATCAGTTGACTGATACTCGGAGAATTGCTCCTGATTTGTTCAGATGTTGTATTTGGTGGAAAGAGTGCATGGAATCGCTTCACAAAAAAGCGTAAATCTTGGGAAGATGCAGTCAACTGAACTGAAGGACATATGATTCTGCAGTGCTGGAGCAAAGGGTCAGTGAGGGGCAATTTCAGGAGAAGATAGCTGCAAGTTTCCTCAAAGTATGCACGCACTGAAGCATAGAACTTTGCAATACGTTCAGATTTTAGGTTGTAGTCTTTGGGACTGTCAAGCATTTTCCTTGCCTGATCACCAACCAGCAGGTCTTCATCAGCTACCAAACAAGGCCAATTTTTTTAAATAAGAAACCAGAAATGTCTGTTTTCGTTTCACACAAACACGCTTGGATGAACTCGCCACCTCAACATCTGATTCATCATCTGTTGTTTCATGAATTATTTTCTCCATGACAATTAAATATTTGCAGACACTTGAAAAACACAATGCTATCCAATGACTGAATGAGTTATAGTTTTCTGGCGCAATTTGTTTAGCTTCCGCTTCCGGTTAAGTGTACTTTTTACCGAAATTTGTAAAAAAATAAAAAAATAAAAAAATAAAAATTTTTGGTCGATTTTCGTATTTTTAAAAAAGAGATCGTAACAGCGTACTCGAGGTCAAAATATCGGGACAATACGGCGAAATACGGACGGGTAAGCAGGTCTGGTCTCAGCTTTCCAAGTCGAAATCACACTGCGGCATGGGTCGCGCTACCCAAAAGCAGTAAAAGTAAAATCTATAACAATAATATATATAACGATGTAAAAACAACAACTAACAAAAACAAACACAAATGATTATCCTCACAAATCATACAACAGTAGATTCACAATCCTCTCTATATATATCCCTTTGGCGCGCGCGCACTTACACACGCACTCACTCAAACGCTAGCACACACACACACACACACACACGCGCGCGCAAACACATCCTGTCCCTCAGACCTCACCCCACCCACGTCAGTAGGATGTAGTGAAGTGGAAGTGGGGTTGTAGAAAATGTCCACTTAAATCAATTCCGGCATAACAAGCAAACACACTTAACTAAAAAAAAAAGAAAAGGAAAAAAACGAGTCTTCGTATGCAGCTGTTTTCAGTGAATATTGCGCTCTTGTTTAAAATGACAAACAGGCGCGCGAAGGGATTTCATAGAAGCGGCTACGTCTTTACCATTAAAATCACTCTATGTGTCGTTTTCTTAAATTATAGTTTACATTACTCCGTGACAGTTGAGCAAGAACACACACACATACACACACACACACACAAACATACATACATACACACACAAACATACACATGCCCCATTTGCCGCTAGCCTAGCTCTAATACAGCGTTACGTTAAAAGTGGACTAAATTCTTTTCAGAGTTTGACACGCCTTAATAATGTCTTTAACAATAGGCCTAAGACAACTCTCATGATCAGAGCAAAACATGAAAGAAAGCACACGGAAATAATAATAATAATAATAATAATAATAATAATAATAATAATAATAATAATAATAATAATAATAATAATAATAATAATAATAATAATACGCTATTGCTATCCGTTACAATTCAATAACCCTCACAATCAAAGAACAACATCGATACAAAAAGCACGAGGTGATAATAATAATAATAATAATAATAATAATAATAATAATAATAATAATAATAATAATAATAATAATAATAATAATAATAAAAATAATAATAATAATAATAATAATAATAATAATAATAATAATAATAATACATTTTCTTTCCGTTACATTTGAACTCACTCGAGATAAAACATCCCTTAACAATACCTCCAAGAGTAAAGCACAGTACAATAAATATTTCTTACCATCAACACAAAACAGGCTTTCAGCCTCACGCTGACTGCTGCTGTCTGTGATAACATCCTCACACACACAATTTAATAACCACACCTACTACACAAATAAAACGAGACCGAACTGTATCGATGGATATCTAGTCACTTAGACAAACGCTACTATTAGTAGCTATTACAAGATAAAATTACAAGAAGAATGTGCACCGATTACAGTCACCTCAATAATTATGATCAACATCCAATACAAAAATAGACACCTGAGTAGTAGACAAGTTTAGTTTTTTTTTAAAAATATCGTGAACATCAACTGCAATGGTACCTTTATACTATGCCACAGTGTCGCTTAGACAATCGCTACTATTACCATTAGTGTATTATTTTAGTGTATAAGAAGATTGCATTGAACATTGTAGTCGCACAGATGCCAGCTGTTGCACTGAAAGGATGCGAACAACACAATGTTACTATATAAATTGTCACCGTATCATTGTTCATACTCTATTATTTAAACACGCAGCACAACAGATAATAATCAAGTACTCCTATAAATTATGCGGTGAGGCTCTGTGTGTGTGTGTAAGCGCGATCGATAAAAGGGTTAAAGAGGTGTGTATCCTCTTTGCATGCAGCAGAGATTATATTATGATGATTGAATAATGTAATAGAGGAAGCGGAGTTTTTGAAGAAGAAGAAGAAGAAGAAGAAGAAGAAGAAGAAGAAGAAGAAGAAGAAGAAGAAGAAGAAGAAAAAGAAGAAGAAAATAAAAGTGGAGGAGGACGAAGATGAGGATGACGAGAAAGATGATGCTGAAATAGGAAACTCCGATGGTATGGCCACGTCACCAGAACATCAGGCCTTGCAAAGACCATCCTACAAGGCACGATGCTAGGAGGCAGAAGATAAGGGAGGCAGAAAAAGAGGTGGGAGATAAACATTCGAGAATGGACTGGTTTGAAACTGAACGAAGCCATGAGGGTTGCTGAGGACAGAGAAAGATGGAGTACGCTGGTTAAACGATCATCTGTGGTGCCCCAACGACTTTGCAGTTACTGGATAGGATAGGATAGGATAGATAGATAGATAGATAGATAGATAGATAGATAGATAGATAGATAGATAGATAGATAGATAGATAGATAGATAGATAGATAGATAGATAGATAGATAGATAGATAGATCGATCGATCGATAGATCGATCGATCGATAGATAGATAGATAGATAGATAGATAGAGAGATAGATAGATAGAGAGATAGATAGAGAGATAGATAGATGGAGAGATAGATAGAGAGATAGATAGAGAGATAGATATGGGACTTTGTATTTCGGAGAGGGAAGTGAGAATTGGGGTGTAAAATTAATGACTGAGCGCTTTAACAGTTCTTTCTATAAAAAAAAAACAACAACCGCCTTATAAGAATCCTTTCTATTTATTTATTATAATTATTATGAATGGGTGGGAGCTGGGAGGAGAAAGAAGGGAGACCAGAGAAAATGGCGAGGGAAGTTTAGGAGGTTGGGAGGGAAGAGGGGAAGGGGAAGCAGGGGATACGGGGAGGTTAAACATCCTGTCATTATCTTTAGTTTAATGTCAGCGTCTTACACAAGTCGTGACTGACTTTGAACGTGCGAAGCATAACGCTAGTGTCATTAAGGGCCCAGGACACCTAAATGAATTAGACAAACGACACTTGCATAGACGGTGATGTATGTTCCTGAAACAAACAGCTAACCTCTGCAGACAAGAACGTACAGCGTAATCTTATAATACGACTGCACACTTACTTTTCATAACTTACAAGAAGGCGAGACCGAGACAGAAGAAAAAAAACAAAACCCCACACACACAAAGAAGATAAAACACAAGTTCTGCATATATGTTATTTCGCTAATAGCTTCTTCAGGAGTTTTAAAAGTGAACCCGTACATGGACATGTTAAGATGTAATTTTAAACTACAGCTAATCGCTACCAGAACCTTAAATTGAGATAATGTACACATCACAGTCCTATACTCAACTCATCAGTCATACTTTTAACACAGGCGGCGGAAGCTGCTCAGGATTGGGGGGGGGGCACACACTATTCACTGACATCAGGGCCAGCCCTGGGAAAAGTCGAGGGTGGGGGTGGGGGTTACAGATTCAGCGAAGGCGCGAAGCGCCGAGCCTTCTAGGGGGGTCCGGGGGCATGCTCCCCCGAAAATTTTTTTTTTCAGGGATGCAAAATGGTGCAATCTGGTGCAATCTGAACCTTGAAAAAGCCATCTGTGATGGTCTGGGACTTTGAGCTTTTTGAACAATTGAACTGACAAACTCTGGGGTACAAAAATTATCCTCTGCCCCTCCCTTAAAAAAAAAAACCACACACACATTTATTTATCAGCAGAGATGTTTTGTATACTATTATTATTCACTACTTTTTGTTGATCGTTAACGGTATAAAGCTTTACCTTGTAGTTTATGAACATCACCACCCTGCTTTCACTTAATTCAGTCTTGCTGCACTAGGTTCCTCGGCATTAGTACCATTTGTGAATTGTATCTTCAAGCAGGAGGAGAAGCGATAATTGATGCCCTCACCATTATCTGTAACAAGATCTGGCAGAGTGGGGAGTGGCCTATACCATGGACCCAGTCGCTTGTCATCACTCTTCCCAAAAAAGGTAACCTTCAGGAGTGTGAAAATTACCGGACCATCAGCCTCATCAGCCATCCCAGCAAGGTCCTCCTGAAAATAATACACAACAGGTTGAAACCCCAAGCTGAACAGATCATAGCTGAAGAACAAGCAGGATTCAGGGCAGGGCGAAGTACCACTGAGAAGATTTTCAACCTCAGAATAATCTGTGAGAAATACCTACAGCACCAGCAACATCTATATCATGTGTTCATAGACTTCAAGAAGGCGTTTGACCGAGTCTGGCATGCAGCTCTATGGGCAACAATGAAAGTGTACAACATCAGCCCTAAAATTATTGAAGTCATCAAAAGCCTGTATGACAAGGCTACCAGTGCAGTCCTCCACAACAGCGCCATCGGGAACTGGTTCAGAACAACAATCGGTGTGCGTCAAGGATGCCTACTCTCTCCAACACTCTTCAACATCTTCCTAGAGCGCATCATGTAAGATGCTCTTGCAGACCATGAAGGCACAGTCAGCATAGGGGGTAGAGCAATCTCCAATCTTCGTTTTGCAGATGACATTGATGGATTGGCTGGAGAGGAACAAGAACTTGAACAGCTGGTACAGAGGCTTGACACCACCTCCAGAGCCTATGGAATGGAAATAAGTGCAGAGAAGACCAAAATGATGACCAACAACACCAATGGCATCAATACGGACATGAAAGTCCAAGGCCCATCCCTCAACACAGTGCATAGCTTCAAATATTTAGGAGCCATTATATCAGACAGTGGGTCCCGACAGGAAGTCCTCTCCAGGATCGCACAAACAACTGCTGCCCTGACAAGGTTGAAGCCCATTTGGAAAGACAGGACCATCAGTCTACATTCCAAAGTAAGACTGCTGCGCTCCCTTGTCATCTCCATCTTCCTATATGCTTGCGAAGCATGGACCCTCACAGCAGATCTCCAACGAAGAATACAAAGCATGGAGATGAGGTGCTACAGAAGACTTCGGGGCATTTCCTATACCCAACACATCACCAACGACGAAGTCCGACAGACCATCACACAAGCCATTGGACAACACGATGACCTGCTAACAGTGGTGAAGAAACGGAAACTCCGATGGTATGGCCACGTCACCAGATCATCAGGCCTTGCAAAGACTATTCTGCAAGGCACAGTGCAAGGAGGTAGAAGAAGAGGGAGACAGAAAAAGAGGTGGGAGGACAACATTCGAGAATGGACTGGTTTGACACTGAGCGAAGCCATCAGGGTTGCTGAGGACAGAGAAAGATGGAGTATGCTGGTTAAACGATCATCTGTGGTGCCCCTACGACCTTCGGGTTACGGGACAGGATAGGATAGGATAGGATCTTCTGGCAAAACAGTTCACTGCCTCTTTGAAGTCAATATCAACATCACTGTGCACTTTCAGTAAAGCAAGTCCATTTAGTCTCTGTTGCCCCATTGTAGCGAGCAGGTAGTTTTTTCAGGTTGCGCAACTGACTGTTTGAACGCTCACACTCGGCAGTAGTGACAGGTAGGGTGCAAAGGTTCTAAAGCATGATGAACAGGTTGGGATTAAAAAAAAATCCCTGTCAGAATGTTTCAGTGCTTCTGATGCCGTGGATGGGATGATAGCTGTCGCATTCTCAGCAGCACTTCGCCATTTGCAAACCCACCGTTGGTATTCTGCATCAAGGGTAGCGTTGTCTTGTAGGTCAGACTCCCACAACATTGCCAGCATCACCCCTTCTGGAACCTGCATGAAACCATCCTGGTTGTCTATTAAAGTGCTTGGCACCAGACATAGACCATCAACTGCTAGACCAGCATATTTGAACCTCGAGTCCAATTCGGTTGACAGGTGTTCCAAGAAAAGAATGGCAATGCTAATCTTGAAATATTCTTCTGGAGTGGCCGCATGTTGGTTGTCACGGAGAGTCTGTCGGGATGCTTGACGAGGAACAATAACACCAGTTGTCAAAGCATTTGCCATTTTGCTGACTTGTTCACTTGTAGTCGAGAAAATTGCTGATATTGAAAACGGTAGACTTTAAAAACTGACAGCAAATTAAAGTTTTCAAAACGCGACTGTGACGTGCACGATGTCGAAAACTGTCGGTCACGTTGATCTACGCTAAGGCTAACGATTATGACGCGTCGACAGGAAATGATGACGAAGGGACGAACTTCTCTTACTGATCAGAGGGTGATGATGGTGATTATGATGATAAACACTTGTATTGCTTGATTCCATTTGAAGAAAAAAAATCCTTTAATGCCCTGGCAAAAAAAAAAAAAAAAAAAAAAAAAAAAAACACTACTCATTATTGGAGGGGGCAATATATAAGGCTGCCCCCTCCAACATTTTTCTAGGGATGGGCATGGCCCCCCTGCCCCCCCCTGCTTCCGCCGCCTGTGTTTAATAATGTTGCTCTATTTGTGCGACTCTCCTCTTCTTCTTCTTGTTCCCCCTCCTCCTCCTCCTCCTCCTCCTCCTATTCCTCCTCTTCTTCTTATTATTCTTCTTCTTCTAATCTCATAATATCTACACAACAAACAACAACTAGAACCCTCCTCTTTCACTCTTTCTGAGAAGTTCGCGAGCAGACACTGCAGTAACAGATAGCCGAGACTTTATTATCGAACTGTATACACACTGTTCATCTCCATTATCGTAAGCATTTAGACACCCTATCTCATGTACAGAAACAAGCGACAGATTCTGCTCTTGAAAGATGTACTGCACAAAATGCAGCATACTATATACCGTTCATGTCCCTGTAATAGCTTATGAAGAAATGTTAATGTTACTATGTTTCACATCATTATGCACGAATGCAGCAATTTAAGTAGCGGGTGACACGTAGAGGCATGTAATGAATTATAACCTATTGCCGCTGGCAATTTAATCCATCATCAAAAGAAACCCACACTGTAAAACGGAACAGCTACATCTCTGCTGCATTTAGTGAAGTTACTGTGCATGGGAGAATCCGAAATTGTCAGTGGGCATGGAATTATTGTAATGGAGAATATGACATTGCCAAGGTATTTTCCTTAGCAAAAAAACCTGAAAGGGTTGTTCACGTTTTAGTGGTGTATGGCGACGACAATAAATAATTATTATTTAGATGCCTCTTGAGTGCAGTGACAGGGGCTCTGTCCCGGACCTATCAATGTAGCCATCAATGTAGAATAACTTCCTTAGTAGGAAAACAAACAATGGCATATCCTCCCTTTGTGGAATTTCAGCATTCTCATTGGTACTTGTACATCCAGAAATAGTATCCCAAGTAATCCAGTGTGCAACTTCACTTTTCACAGCTTTATTTTGTCGTTGTTGTTTTTTGTGAGGTTTCTCTCCTGGCAGCGACACAGCGCGAGTCCGATTCCCCTTAGACTGCTAAAATCACTAACTCTATTTCTCGGATCTGTCTCTCCTTTATATATGTCACAACTACACCATACAATAGGCCTATATTATTTAGTTATGAACGTGACATACGTGAGGGGCAGCTGGATGCACCCTCTGTGTGTGTTTGTGTGTGTGTGTGTGTGTGTGTGTGAGCGCATGCTTTTTTGTTGTTGTTTTCTTTTCTTTTTTTGGTAGTCTGCTTTTTTGTTTTGTTTCCTGACGACATTTGTTTGCGGTTCGCTGATGATTTGTGGATGTGAGTGAATTAAGAAATTGTTTTTAGGTCCCGAGCTATTCACAGATGTCGGGACCAATTGTGTTTTTAATTGTTATTGTCAATGATTTATGCCATTCCCAGACGCGCAAAGCAAATTCTTCTGTGTGTTACATTTGAAGCGAATAAAGAATCTTATGTCTTATGTCTATGTCTTATGTCTATTTAATACACGCCCAATCTGAGAGGTTAGCGTCTTAAAAAGTTCGTTGAGCTGGCTATGGCGCTATAAAAATACCAATTACGTGTGGAAATGTACAGCTCTGTGTATACAGTTCAGTGTGGTCGCTTTCCTTATTCGTGGTCACGAAAGTGGGTCGTGAACCACGGTGGTTCTGGATCAGGAGGATTAGAGAATGGTATCGCTCATGCCAGTCTTTGTCAAAGCCAACAGTAAGCTTACTCATTGTGTGTCTAATTCCTCTACACACACAACACATACACACATACATACACATACCCCACACACATACACACATACACATACACACACACCAACCACACTTCCTCCTTGCTAGCCCGAACGTTTTCTCTCCGATCCTTTCTCTCTGCTTAAACCTTCTCCCTAAAGTCCTCGTATCAATTGGTACAATTCATTTAAAGTTAAGCGTTTTTCAAATTCACCACCACCATCCATCTTGCTCCTCCTCTAACCCACCCCTATTCTTCTGCTTCGTCTTCCCTTCTCTGACCTCTTGACCCACTCCACAGATCCCCCCTCCTCCACCCCGTTCTTCTACCATACGGTAGAGTTTGTGCAAATTTCTTGTTAAGTCCACTCATCCCTCTTGCCCCTTTCTCCCTCCTTTCCTTTTCTACCACCCTTATCCACCCCCCACCCTCATCTATTCTAAAGGTTCTATAGGTAGATCTCTCCCCAGTATACTCGCCTATTTTCTCCCTTAGCTTACATCAAGGACATCCTCTACACCTCCTCCCCGCATTGTTAGGGATTTGCACCAACCCCATAGTCAAGTCTTCATTCTATGTCACCTACGTAAATAGCGTTCCACTACACTCACGCATTCGCAATTAACTGCGAACTACCAAACCTTTCAGCATACTGAAAAACGTGTTACTGTAAGACTTTGAAAATGACTGTTGTGAAGAAAAACAGCCTGGGTTGCTACAAAATGAAACACCAGAAAAATTACACCAGAAAAATTACCTTATGACACAGCGACCAGACCATTGTGGCTCTCATTTACACTACCGCATAAGGAAGAATAGCTTCTCTTCTCTACCATTTACGGCGCCGTAACATAGAGGAACTTGATAGAGTAGTATACACAGTAACCATGAAGAAACCAATAGCTCAGTGGGGCAACGAAACCACAAGTAGAAGAAACCTTAGTAAAGAAAAGAGAAAGCTTCAAAGAAAAGAGTGTTTTTTTTAAAATAGTGTTCTCCCTTTTAAGGAAACGTAAACAAATGTATTTGAGATGTTTTCCTTCTACTTATTGAAAAGTAAGGTTCAATAAAGGTCCGTGATTCTAGGTACATTTTAGTACCCTTACTCCCACTATCGGAATATACCATAGTAAACTCACAGTAGTAATAGTAGCCCCAAACTCCTCTCTATTCCCTGCTAATAGATTCTGGACATTGTCTACAAGCAAGATGTCCAGGACAAATCCAAGACCACGACCAATCCATTCGGACCGAGTATAGAGAGGCCATTGAAAGAGTTTTGGGTCGATATCCTTCGTGTCAATCTTCCTTTATTGTGTTTTTACTTTCTTGCTATCCGCCTACATACTCTGGCTCTCTCTCTCTCTCTGTCTCTGTCTCTCTCTCTCTCTCAAAACACGACTAATGGATAAAGCGGATTAAAATACATTACACTACTTATTATTAAATACTGTACAAATATAAATAATATTATCGTTCATTCATTCTTTTGTCTATCTCCCTAAAAAACCAACAAGTAATACATGCAAAACAATTAAAGAAACCAAATCAAAATCTTCACTGTCCCAACAGATAAAATCTTCACTGTCCCAACAGATAGCAAGGGTAACATTTTAAAAGGATCAATCAGTCAGACTACTTAGAGCACTAAAGCTACATACGTACAACATAATATACAAATACCAGGCATTATTTGCTTCACTTCTCCCGCATTGCCCCCAGACAAACAAAAGGGTCATTCTTTACAAAGAACTGCAAGAGATCAATGTCAAGCGGACTTGGACAGGGAAAGCAAGCTAGCCATGATAGATCTATAGCAGGCTTTCCAGTCACCACACGAACCAACAACATTGTGCTGTCCCTCGTGGGCCTACATGCACACAGTTGCGATGGACCGTTACCTCCAGAAAACAAAGCTCCAAAATGATTAGGAGCAGGAGAAGACGAGAAAGAGGGCTGAATACCAACGAATATGAAACAAACCAGATTAAACATTTCTCCATACATGTGTTTCGCTAAAATCTGCTTCAGCAGTTAAAAGCCAACTAGGCAACCTGAGCCTAGATACGCGAGAGGCACGTCAATATTCCAGTTCCAGTCTAAGTAATTATCAACTAGACAAGTAAACTTTCTATACTGTATATATAATTTGATGGGGCACCTCATTCCCTCACTGTTGATTCCTTGTGTCGCAACATGATACTTTTAAAAAAACTGGTAATAGTTAGTGACAGGTAACAGGTTCAAATAAAACATACCCAGCTTATCTAACCTACTTTGACGGATTGAGCGGCACTGCATGCATTTAAACTGAATCAGAGTCAGAGAACATTATTCTCACGAATCAGGATTTAATCCCTTTCGAGATTTAATAAAATCCATAGAAGCATTTGAAAGGAGACCTCTAACTAGTCTTGCGGGCAAACAAAACGCTTACAGGATGACAAAACTATTAGTCTTAGAAATCTAAGTTTTTTTGCAAGTTGCAAAGAATGCAAATACAACCGATGCTTTTTACTTTTCAGTTCAAGCATGCGGGGCCCCTCTGTAGCAGCAAGCACTAAGCCTACCATTCCACGCTAAGTAAGAAATCGATTCACGGACTGACACGGTCTTAAAGTAAACACGACACGAGTGGAGAGAAAATTACAGGCCTACGACGTCCCTGCCACTTGATAACCCGCGTTCCTGTAAAGTAGCTAGCTAGCTCTACCCTTCCCTCCCTTCCCACCCCCCCCACCGGCCACAAGAAGCCATTCGCTAAAAGGAGCCGCGTTTTAAACTATTGCTTTTTCTTATTAGTTTATGTAAGTGTACTTTACTACCCGACCCTCTCACTGTCACATTCCACCCCACACCAATTTCAATCGCCCTACCAATTAAACACGGCACCCTATCTTATTTCATTAGCTCAAAATCAAAGCACGTAGAAAAAGGAACCCGTTTTTCGGAAACGCTATCCTTTTCTATTTAAAAAAAAACTCCTCCCCTTCCCCACACACTCCCCCAACCCACCCCAACTCCTTGTTTAGTTTACCTCATTTCACAAATGGCTCTTCGCAAAAAGGAAGCCCTTTGAACTTCACCCCTTCCTTGTTTGCTTAAGCTATCCCCATTACTCTACCTATCCAACATTGCACCTATTTAACATGTAAGCTCGAGAAGCTACCCTTTAATTTATAAGACAGCCATTCCTTTCTATTTTTCTCTTTTGAAAAAAAAAACAACCCATTTGCAATCTTTTCTTTGGCAAAAGAAACTATTTCAAACTATAGTTCTCCTTTATTTAAGTCACATCCATTTCCAATCACAACGCCCTACCAATCCACGGACTCCATTACAAGTTCACCCCATTCAATGTCACTAACTAGAGAAGCCATACGCGAAAGAAACCATTGTAAATTATACTCATTCCAAGGCGTCCTTATTTCAGTTCAGTTACAGTAACTCCGACCACATCTACTTTGCAAAAACAAAGCTTCTTCGTTGGTGGTCGGGAGTGTGTGTGTGGGGGGGGAGAGGATGGGGGCTCTCATCCTTCCGTTAAAGCTATAAAACAACCAACCACTTCTTTTCTTTGCTCTCATACCCCGCACTTTGTCACTCAAAAGAGATGCGTCTTTTATCCACTCCCCAACGCTACCCCTTCTGTATCGTACCATAAAGAGACCCTTCCGAAGGCCTGCTGAGGCGAGATTGTCTAAAATTCGCCGAAGTACGAGTCAATACCCTAATCGACCCGAAGGTGGTGTTCTACTACGTATCCGCTTGCCTGTTCAAACAAGCCCCACTAAAGCGGACCGAAACTACACTGCCCAAAAACCTATAACACTATACTATGTAACATCCGCAAGCTACTACTGTCCGTTTGAGAACAAACAGCACTACAAGATACAAGATATTTTTTTAATTGCCAACGGAATAATACACAAGGCATGCATTTAGTCAATACAGCAGCACCAAATGCAAAAGCACGCATAAAACATAGTGAAAAGATTTACCGCAAATCACAATAAAAGAGTAAGAATATTAAAATCATAAAACGGATGATCTCTACAAAAGGGGAAATATACAGTTGCCTGTAAAACACACACACACACACAAACACAAACACACACACGTTGCTAAAACACTAACCATCGAGTTTGCACAAACTTCAATTCGTTAGTTAGTTATTCATTGCATACAGGGCCCAGCGGACTGCAAAGAGCCGAATCAGGAACACAAAATCAAGACCACAACTTCGCTAAAAGAGGGCTCACCCCTGATCCGCATAAAAGATCTGCCGAATCAACCCTAGTGATAACACTGAAGGCACTCCACCAACCGGTCACTTTACAATAAAGACATCCCACGCAGGGGACGCTGAGGCTATACTCGAATTTATAGAACCCCCGTTTACAAAAACAAAATGGAATACAAACATCGTTATAAAATATCAACAAAATGAATATATATAAAATGCCTACAATGCCAAATAATAACATCATAGGAAGCCCCAGTGACCATTTGACAAAAAGCGTCCAATATTACCCAGCTGACCCAACAGACCTCACAAACAAATGAGGAGTTTTGTCCATGAAGAGTTTTCAAGAAAACAGGTAGGTGACTAATCTAGCGAAGAAGAAGATAGTATAGTAGATTGATAGAACAGAGTAGGAACGAGAAAGAACAAAGGAGAAAGACAGCGACAGTGGGGATTTAAAGCACTAACTTTCCAGAAAGTGGGGATACTATTTATACTGAAACCCCCGGCACCCTCACGGGTAAACTTCCATTCGAACTAGTGTTACTTTTTAGATTTGCACGCCTGTGCGCACACAGACCCACGCGCGCAGAGACCACACTACCACAGAGATTTAAATACAAATTACTTTGCACGCATCTTTTAACTCTTTCGTTGTTTAAAGCAACAAGGAATGCTTATTTTTAAATTGCAGAAATGATCAATTACAGATGTATGCAATCCAACGGCATAAATATTCACACAACTGAATAAGTGAATGACAGTTGCACTGATGTTCTGATTAATAAAAAGATGCCTGTCACTCCACCCCAAAATACCTTAACCCACTCTCCAAAACATACACTACCCACCCACCCCACCCAACCACCCCCCCCCAAAAAAAAACCACAACAACAACCATCCAACATGAGTAATGTTTGTTTTCAATGCAGTTAATTTAAAATAATAATGTCTTACCTGGAGACAGCAAGATTCCCAAGCAGCACATGAAACACAAGACCAGAAAACCATAGATTAGATATACAAATCATGGCAATTTTACAAACAATACCAAACCACAAGACAACAAATTACGACGCTGGTTAAAGGAAACCAACGCAATTTAAACACAATCGGCAAAATATATGAAACTGAAATCCCAGCTGATCATAATGAAGATAACAGGTGACGACGACGACGGCGACGATGATGAAGATGACGACGACGACGAGGTGGAGAAAGAGCAGAAAAGGGACCGATTAACAGACGACAATAAAACAAAGACCATAATAATGTACTGTCACTAATATCCCACTGAAAACCCAGAACTCAATTCTTCTGTCATGAAATTAAAATATAATAAACAGGCAATTTATACAGCGCTGTCCAAAATCACAAAGCGCTTTACACAACAAATGTTAAAACAACATGCGACATTGGTCAATAACACGCAACCACATACACATCCCAATAATAACAAACAACACTCACCATGGCGCCTAAGAAAAGGCCTCTCTTCAAGTTCAGTTTAAAGACGCTAGATGAAGGATGTGACGACGGATAGAGGTAGCGAGTTCCAGGTTGAAGGGGAAGAAACAGAACGATCGTGTCGAGATTAAAATAAAGAAATATACTATACTAATATCAAAAACTAACTCCCGTCATGTATGAAATAAATAAATAATACAATATTAACAATAATAATCACTGTCCAAAATCACAACATTTACACATTCACATTATATTTAACACTGCAATACACATCCCTAATAACAATAAAAATTTCATCACTTCTTTAAAAGACGCTAAAGGATTAAAAGAAGTACCATCTAACGACTAAAATTAAAAAATTAAAGAAATATATACTACATAGAGAAAGAGTGAATTTATTAGTGAGCTGCCGCCATTGTAATTGCTCCGTGTGAGACAAGTAAAGTCGTATTGTATTGTATAGCATTGTATTGTATTGTATTCTATGTATATTGACTCAGCCTGCAAAAAAAAAAAATATGTCAATAAAATTCTAAAATTCATAATTCACAGAGAAAGTATTTTCATTAAATATACGGAAAGCACTCAAGCTCGCCTACAGTTACTGTACAAAAAGAATCTACCTCTTTTATTCGTATGCATGTTAAAATTACATAAATCACAGGTGGAGGTCCATGTCTTTTCCGCTTTGCCCCTTAGCTAACCGACACAGAGAATGACAAACCGTTCACTACCCCAGATATTTTATGGGTATCTACCAAAGCAAAACTAATCCTACCAAAACAGTAAACGCTGAAAATGCCCAACACGAAACTCTACCGTAGCTCTAAAGGCGAGGTCTCAAGCAAAATCGTAATCAACTAACCCGGGTAAGATTCATAAGAACAAATGGACACTGTGAATAACACGGAACAATAAAACTGAAGTAACGTGCATGTCCCAACCATATCTACAACTTAAAACGAAGTAATTAATGTGTTAGGTCTCTGCAGTAATAAACTTCACTAGATCAGCATTAAGTTAACTTTGCAGCAACACATTCTTTCTTCTTTTCCTACACCGGACAGAATTTTGCAAAATCGATATACTGGTGAGATTGTTTCAGGTGTAACCGTTTTCTAATCGACCATAACGGTGGCCTCGTTCCTTCTTCAAGGATAGCAATACACATTGGATTGATTTTTGTTCATGTCTCAGTCATTTGATTATCTTTAATACTCATTCAGTACATGATTTATCAATGCACTTAATCCAAACACAAATAGCTGTAAATTCAAATAAGCTTGTCCATCATCTAACAACACAGTAATAAAATGAAAATGTAAATGAAGCAAGCGAGCAAACCACCAATCAATACATTCATTTATGGTTACAGAGAAAGTTGTGGCCGAGTGGTCTAAGGCGGGACCAACTTGTCTTGTCCACAGGGTAGAAATCTGACAGGTGTGGGATCGATTCAGGATCTGGGCGAAATGTTGTTTTTTTTTACTTTCGACTCGGGCAACGCCTCAGGGGTTTTGTCCGGGTGCTCCGGTTTGATCACCGTGCAAAATTTCAAAAACACAACTAATATTTGGGGTGTTTTTTTTTGGGCGCGCCACAGGCTGCGACTACGCCTTCCCCAGGGGAGACGGCCCAGAATGTCCCGAGAAAAAGGGATAATAAAGTTAAAAAAAATCAAAATAAGAATCAGTAAACGGAAACTCAAAATAGATTCTCTACTAAACACAAGACACAGCATAGTTTAGTGATAGGTTATTAATTCAAAATTGGCAGTGGAAGGATAATGCAACAATAAACTATAAATTAACTCTTGTTTTTCTCACCTTGTGATTCTGAAGCATTTGGCAAACTTTAAGCTTTACGGAACAACCAATAAAGTAAAACTATACCTAAACGGTTCACTACACAAGACAATCATAGGTTTTTGTTCTGGTATTTGTGTGGTGAAGGGTGTTCTCGTTCAAATGAACGTGTTAATGTACACATTGCAACAGCGTCGTTGCATTATAGTAGTATACACAGAGGTAGATATGATTACGCTTCAATGACCGAATACATTTAAACACAACAGTCATATATAATCCTTAATAGATTTTAAATAAAATGGGAGGAGGGGTGGGGGGTGGTGTGGAGGGGTAACGCACAGAGGAAATGTGGGAAGCATTACAATTTGTAGAAAACGTGTCCAATATTATGTAAAAAGTGTAACTGCTTGGTTATATATAGTGTCCAATATTATGTAAAAAGTGTAACTGCTTGGTTATATATGCACAGAGAACTTTTCAGTCTGGTGTGGTTTATCTCATTTGGCTTGTGGCTGCTTGGTGTATACATATAGATAATAATTATCTAAATTATAGAGAGTCAACTTTTGTGTGTGTGCGTAAAAACACCGGAAAGTAGTTGTGCTTCGCTTAAACAATGGAAACTAGAATTAAAGAAAATCTTCAAAATAGATTTCGGTAATTTGCCCACACTACATGCAGTTTTTAGCAAGACGAAGATACTGACTGGCCGAGTGAGACAGCTAAAGCGTCTGTGGTTTTACTCATCAAACAGCGACTACACAAAAACAAACATGGATGTTCAGCCTCCTTCAAAGCTCGGGTCTTCTTTTTGACCGGGTTCGTAACCTCTGACCTTTCCCTCGACAAATACTTTGCTTATCCCCTCCCTTGGCCTTCGACTTAAGTCTTTTAAAACCTCCGGGTTTCCCATACACCTACCTCTGAGGCTGCGATGCTTTTCATCTATCTCTGCGTTTTAAAAACAAAAGGCCTAAGTAAAAGAGTAATGTTAATTTCCACCGCTACCACGTCTCATAAGAGATTTACCATGTACTCAATGTTGCAGACAGTCCTGCTCATCAAACACCTATCACGTAGCACAGAATAGAACGCATTGTAATTTTTGTTTGATAAGTTCAAAAAAAAATCTAATTCGTTCAGTATTTCAGTATACGTTTTTTCCCTCTATCCCACTCCTCTCTCCACCCCGCCCTGACTGTAACGGGGATTTTGCTTGTGAAATTACACGGCCTGCTTTGTGTAGGTCAGCCACACATTTTTATATTTCAGATTGCACAATCATCCTTTCCTCTAACTTCCTCTTATCCTTCCCGTCTACAGAAATAGCATAGCTCCAACAAGACAATCGTTTAATTTCGCGGTCTCCCGCCCCCTTCCCCTCCACCCCCTCCTCCCCCCCTCCCCCCCCTTTTCTTTCGGTCTCAAGTGTTGTCGTTTCGGCGTTTCGCCTCCGCTCATTGCTTTTCATTTGAGGTTTGCGGCCAAGTTTGTTTGACACAGCGGCCATTTTGTTCTACGCTGTTATTGTTATTGCTCCTGCATGTGTAAATCGATACGTTTCGTTTTCAAGCTATTAGCTGAGCGGCTGTGTTCAAATATATTCCAAAAACGCTAGTGCGGCACGCGAGCCAATACTGACGTCGGCAGTTCAATTTGTTTATGCAGATCAATGAAACCGATCGGACTTAGACATGTGTGCTAGACCAATTTATCATAAAAACGCAACAAAATCTGAGAATATCACTTCACATATATGGTACCGGTGTACCTTTTGTTGTTAATATTCAATCAGAATCGACCTTCCACTAATAAATAGAGATTTCACTACGTTTGAAACTGGCTTGTAGGGATACCTGTCAAATGCAAAACGGGAACGATTGTTTCGCTGCCACGTACATAAGCTTTTAAGAGTGTTGCTCTAAAATAAAATATAGAAACTTCTGTTTTGTTTAATTTCGAACAGAAGGAGGATAATTAGTTTAGTCTAGCGTGCTTGATTAGTCAATCATTTGATTAACATTATTCTTTGATAAAAATCTATCTCTGTCTCTGTCCGTCTGTCTCCCTCACCTCTCTCTTTCCCCATGCTCCCTCCCTACCTCTGCACACCCACAAACTTTCACTGAGTCAAGACGTTAGTCTGACATAACCGAACACTGCCACAACAACACTCCCGTTGGGGTGCCGTGGGTTTTAGTATAAATAGTATCCCCACTTTCTGGAAATTTAGTGCTTTAAATTCCCACTGTCGCTGTCTTTCTCATTTGTTCTTTCTCATCCCTGCTCTGTTCTATCAATCTGCTATACTATCTTCTTCTTCGCTAGACCAGTCATCTACCTTTTTTCTTGAAAACTCTTCCGGTACAAGACTCCTTATTTGTGCATGGGGTCTGTTGAATCAGCTTGGGAATATTGGATGCTTTCTGCCAGCTGGTCACTAGGGCTTCCTATGATGTTATTATTTAGCAATGTAGGCATTTTATATGTATGTGTTTTGTTGATAATTTATAATTATGTTTGTATTTTATTTTGTTTTTGTAAACGGGGGTTCGATAAATTAGAGTACAGCCTCAGCGTCCCCTGCGTGGAATGTCTTTATTGTAAAGTGACTGGCTGGTGGAGAGCTTTCAGTTCCACTAGGGCTGTTTCAGTAGATCTTTTATGCGGATCAGGGGTTGTCCGGTCCTGATTTGGCTCGGAAGAGTCCGCTGAACCTAAAGCAATAATCATGTAATGTAATGTAATGTAATGTAATGTAATGTAATGTAATGTAATGTAATGTAATGTCAAGAAAACTAGATTAGAAGATACGTTTTGTTCTTATTTGAAGTTAAGAATTCGTTACCATGCGGAAAAAAAAGACTTTCGCTTTTTTGGATGGGGTAGAGTGAGGGTGGGGGAGAGGAAGAGTGAGAGTGAGAGAGAGAGAGAGAGGGAGTTGGGTTGGAAGGAATAATGGAGGAGGAGGGGGAGAGGGAAGCGGTGTGGGGGGAAGCATGAAGTGAGGCCAGTAGGTCAAGACCAAAGGTTTTTAACCTTATCGTGGTACTCAAGGGTTGCCTTCTTCTAAGTATTGAATACAGACACGCACAAAGTAAGCCTTCTTCAGTTACTACCACTGTAATATACTACTACTTTGACACTGTACTGTGGCGTTGCCTTGTCTGCTATTTTATTTTACGGACAGACAGATATAATCTAGTATTCTACCTTGGTCAAAATAATTCCTGACGTTGGACCAAGTCAAAATTCAGCCAACAGCTACGACACTGCATTTTATTTTGTGTGCCATTTGCTCATTTAAACCACATAGATATTCGTTCAAATAAGTAGTCCCGTGGATTACATGGATTAAGTACGACTGAACTTGTCAAACTATTTTAGTATCGCCTTATACTATTTTGTATAGATTACAGCAATTGAAACGCTGTGCATGAGCTGTTTCTAGTATTTTTATCGTTAAGGTTCATACCCATTGAAGTACATTTATTTCTACTATATAAACTCACGAATTTTTCTTAAAAGAGATAATATAAATCTACTTCCAGTGATAAAAGCTTTGTGTGACTGACCCAGTCCGAATATTTCGGACAAATTTCGAAAAGTAAATTTTATGATTTTACAGAGTCAAACGTTGAAGAGAAATGATTTTTGTTCTTCACAGATGGATATTACTGCCAGAACCTTAAAATACAGTCCTTGCTTAAGCAGTATATGTGTGTGGAAAAGAAAAGAGAGAAAGAGAGAGAAGAGGGGAGGGAAATAAAGAGAGAGTGAGTTTTGTATGTGTGTGTGTGCGTGAGCACGCGCGTGCATGCCGGTATAGTTAAGAGTCTTTTAATACTTCGCTGCTTCAGTGTTTGTATTATGCTTGCATTAACATTGCTATTGGACAGATTCGCCTTACAAGGTTCAAATGAAGGTTGCAATGTTGATGCCATTCAGAGAAGGGATCAAGATGAATACAACACAACACAGGTAAAATAAGCGAAGTCAGATTCTGACTGTACACACTTAAAGACGCAGAATTAAAAAAAACCATGTTATCTTAACAGCAGAAGCAAGGTTAAATGGAGATTAGGCACACTAAACAAAAACACATCAAAAACGTTTAAAAAAAAATAAAATAAAAAAGATGTATTAGCATTAGGATTTAACATCATCATGCAAGCTCACAAAAGTGAAGATTTATTTGTATGAACTATCATAATAAATAAACCGCAGCATGGTTAAGATAAAGTGTGCCCACAAAAGGTTGGCGAACAGCATAAAACAAATGCTTAGCCTCAAATGGCATTTATCATTGTGTAAGCTGACAGGTGAAAGTGACAGAATGGCAAAATATAGTTTACTACCTTATGAGGATGAATAATAGCGTGTAAGCTTAAGAGTAACCGTGACAGAAGAAGGAAAAGTAGGTTAGTATCGTATGAGGATAAATAGGTTACGGTCTTAAAATCTAAAGACAAGCTGAAAAGAGCGGCGATTTCTTCTGCACTATAAGTGAACTGAAGCTTGGTTACTATGAAGTCTGCTACTCTGTGTTATACAAAAATACACCGGTGTAGCAGAATGGTTCTTGTGGTAGAACGCCTAGCTTTGCAAGAGACCCTAGCTCAAATCTCCACTGTAAAGGAAGCTTTTCTCTCACAAGAATCGATTTTCGTTATTGATTATACGGTTTTCAGTCTACCTACCTACCTACTTATCTATATATAAACCCCTTGGGGTCATGAGCAATCTTGCCACTGTAGATTGTTCTAACCTATAAAGGGAACAGTGAAAGCCCCAGTTGAAAACCTGTCTTGCCTTTGTAGGCATGACAGATTCACTGCGGCAACAGTACCCCCGTTGGAGTGCCGGGGGTTTCAGTATATCCCCACTTTATGGAAATTTAGTGCTTTAAATTCCCACTGTTGCTATCTTCCTCATCTACTCTTTCCCATTCCTGCTCTGTCCTATCACTCTGCTATACTATCTTCTTCTTCGCTAGATCAATGATCTACCTTTTTTCTTGAAAACTCTTCCTGGACAAGACTCCTTGTTTGTGTATGAGGTCTGTTGGATCAGCTTGGGAGTGTTGGACGCTTTCTGCTGGGTGGTCACTAGGGCTTCCTATGATGTTAGTATTTAGCAATATAGGCATTTTATATGTATATGTTTCGTTGATAATTTATAATGATGTTTGTATTCTATTTTGTTTTTGTAACCGGGGGTTCGCGTAGTTGAGGTAAACCCTCAGCCGTCCCCCGCGTGGGATGTCTTTATTGTAAAGTGACTGGCCGGTGGAGGGCGTTCAATTTTCCCACTAGGGTTGTTTCAGCAGATCTTTTATGCGGATCGGGGGTTGTCCGGTCCTGATTTGGCTCGGAGGAGTCCGCTGGACCTAAAGCAACAATAAATCAATCAATCAATCTATATATAAATCTCTCTCTCTCTCTCTCTCTCTCTCTCTCTCTCTCTCTCTCTCTCAAAATCTTGAAAAATCTTAATGTTATCTTATTACAAAAGGTCTGATTGTAAGAATAGGCTTATGTCTAAAATCTTAACCTTTTAAAATAAAGGTCTGAAGTCTGAACTCTGTCTGTCTGTCTGTCTGTCTGTCTGTCTGACTGTCTGTCTCTGTCTCTCTCTCTCTCTCTCTCTCTCTCTCTCTCTCTCTCTCTCTCTCTCTCTCTATATATATATATATATATATATATATATATATATATATATATATATATATATATATATCTATATAAACAGCATGGTGAAGGCCAAAGGCGGTGTTAAGTATTCTGTTACGGCGCCGTAAAACGTCAGGTTTCTGAGATAAACCAAGCCCAACGCTCTCCAGTTCCCCCGCTTTAAAACACTGACAGGCTACGAGGCTGTTAGATTCTAGTTTATACACAAGGATTAGTTTATGGTAGTCTTATGAACTTGTTTTAAAAAAAATCTTTTCTCTCTCTCTTTGTGTGTGGGGGAAGGGGGAGGTAAAGAGATTGGGGGAAGGGACCTTGAGATGCAGTTTGAAGCGTATTGGTGATGGTGGAGGCATGAAGGCCTTTGAGACGTTGTACAGACTGTGAGGCTGGTAGATTTTAGTATGCGCTTATACACAGCTCATAATTATGCTTGGTTACCTTTAGCCCTCCCTCATCAGCCGTTTGTCGATGATTTAAGTGAGTTTGACAGCAAGTTTAATCCGGCAAAAGGCGCGGGGTTGTTTAATATTATAATAGATTCTAAAATATAGACACATATTGTTGTTTTCTGTGTAGTTTAAGCCTCGTCTGTTATTAAATGAATCATTTTCTATTGTATGCGGGTGGGTGAGGAGAGTCGGGGGAAAAGGAATCTTCCACGCTGCGCAGGCAGTGAGCTTTAATGGCAAGAAGCGGAGTGAGGGGGGTGGGGTGGGGTGGGAGGAGGAAGGTGTGTGGTGGTTTGCGGGTTTGAGTCGAGGGGTTGTGGGAAAATGAAGAGGGGGATTGGCAAGGGGTAGATTTTTTTAATAAGCAGAAAAATATTCTGAAAATTAATTTTGGCGGCTTTTCATTTCTGATTTTCGAGTTCTTTTATAGATACATAAACTGTAACTACCTCCAAACAAAACAAACAAACAAACAAACAAAACACAAACAAACAAACGAAAACCAACAAACTAACCAACCAAATTATCACTCTTAATTTTTTAAACCTTTACCGCACATCAGGATTGTTTACATATTGTGCAAAGAGTGGCTCTAGGCCCTAGACACTGAGGCCATAAAAGCACCAAAACAAGTTTGCTCAGCCTCTTAATTCTAAAATGCGAACTAATAAATATAACCTGACATGACTCAACAAACCCAAATAGTCAGCCAATGACGCAAGTATGAAACAGCCAAAATAAATAGTATACCTTTGCACATTTACATGACATGAAAACGAAGGCTTGAAAATATAAAACAACACTGTCGCGAACTGGCTAGTATTAACTCTGCTTGTTGACTATTTAGCATTGTGTAGTCTTTGTAATAGTAGAGAGTCAGTCTATTACACAGCAGCAATTAAATTACACAGCAGACAGCACACTGCGAGCCTGAGCCACACACACAGCGCAGTGACGTCAGCACTTAAGTTTTGAATCGGACCGTTGGAACCAATGGGAGAGCTTAGGCAAAGTGGTTGGAGCCAGTTTGACTGGGTCCAAACCACGCACAGTTTTGGTCAGTTGGGAGGAATACACCGAAGTGTGAACAGCTAGATAGCTAGAGAAATCTCTACACACTTAGACCAGGAAGCAGGACTTAGAAGCATAGAATTCTATCAAGTCACAACGGGCCTGAACTTGTCAAACAGGTAAATGAACACCCTTCTGTTTCATCGTGATATATTTATATTATTGTTGCAATTATGTTTGTGGAATTTGCTATGCATAAATGTGAATTATTAATCCGAATTTGCCGTACCACGTGGAAGAGCCGACCACGAGGCGAAACACGACCGGTTACGCCGCCATGTTGTATCCCGTACGGAACCACTGTTGTTTAACTTATATGTATGTTTGCAGACCAGTGGCTGTACCACGGAATGTTTATAATATTATTAATTCTGTATGTGTATAGTTAGCCACGTTTGATATTTATGTATGTATAGGAATTTAGAGTGAGATTCCAGTGGAACCCGGAAGTAGCAGAATGTTCGTCGCTTATGTATAGAGATGTGGAGCTATCACTGAGGGCTACTTTGGCTTTCAGTGAGACGCTCTGCACAAACCGATTATTCAGGGTTGTGCAGAATTTCGTCTCTTATATTACAGACGAGCAGGCGAGCTATCCCGAGCTACCCCGAGCTATCCTGGGCGCACCACTCCACAGAAACGACTAGTTGGCGGAGTATCCTCTACCGCACAAGACGGAAAGAGCGACCCGGAAAACTCCCTGTCAGACCCCACAGCGTGGCAAGGGAACCCAACTACACAACGACACAGGTGGACCAGAAGCTACCTCACAGAAGGACTTCGAACCCCCACTCATGAGTTAACACGAAGGTGCACTTAAACTGATTATAACCGGACCACAGTAGTCCAACTCTTCAGAAACTGTAAAACGGACCACAGTAGTCCAAATCTACATGAATTCGAATAGAAAGTGCCCGATGAAGATATAACAGCTGCCTAGACTATCAGCGATCGAACTCTTAGCAGTGACTGAGACATTTTAAGTTAGATTAGTACTTAGAGAATCTTGTATAGAGTAGAAGAAATAAATGTGTGATTTTAACTGTTATCAAGTGGCTGGACTACATATGATTCATAGCCGTGTGAAAGCTAGTGTGACAGTATTCTTTTACCATTTTTCTATCTATTTCTGTACCCCAACCTTAACACGGAACGAGCTAAACAAATAAATTTATTAAAGTAATTCATAGGGTGACTTACTAGCAGTTCCCACCGAATAAACGTGAGGGTCCATAATTCCATTGTGCAGAGCCCATAAACCCCACGTGACAAACACGACAGCATGTTTTCTTTTAAGTGCTCTCTTCTGTCTGTCTGTCTGTCTGTCTGTCTGTCTGTCTCTCTCTCTCTCTCTCTCTCTCTCTCTCTCTCTCTCTCTCTCTCTCTCTCTGTCTCTTTCTTTCTCTCTTTCTTTCTCACCACAACCCAATTCATCACCCCACCTCTTTCCCCCTCCTCCCTTTCTTTTTATTGATTTGCTTGGAAATACAATAAACCACGAAATTATGTTTTCTTTCCACTGTATCCCCAAGTACACTGTATCCACAAGTACACATTTTTCTCTTTCTTCGTTTGTTTGTTTGTTTGTTTGTTTGTAGATTATAGTCACACGACACTTTCGCATATAGGTGACTACTGGACCGATTTATACTGACACCAGCGGGCCAGTTGTTGGTAAAGGGGAAAATAATATGATCACACGTTGACCAATCCGGGATTCGAACCAGCGACCTTTCGGTTACTAGCAAGACGCTCTTACCAACTGAGCTACCCGGCCCCTCCTTTCTTCGTTCGTTTTGTCCCTTCTTCTTCTTTAAAAAATCGTTTCGAAAATACAGGGTGTTCCAAAAGTCTTGGGCACATTTGAAGTCACCATATCTCAATTACTATGAATGGTAGTAATATAAAAGTTGTGCCATTTTAAAGCTATTTACATTAAGTTTTTTGTAAAGCTGTTAATTATTTTATTTCTGTTCTAATGGCGTTCACTCAACCAGAAAATGCAGGGACGCGTTTGGCAAGAATTTGACTATCGGCTTGATGTGTGTCGTGTGACCAATGGTGCTCACATTAAACATCTTTGAACATTCCATGTAAAAATTGAGATTACAAGATTTCTGAATTTACCAGATGCGTTTTTATATCCTTAATAGTTTCGGAAATATTCAATGTCAAAATGTGCCCAAGACTTTTGGAACACCCTGTACAATAAACCACGAAAGCATGTTTAATTTTGGTTGTTATCTACGAATACCTCTTTTTCTTTCTTTCTTTCTTTCCTTTAAATACAACATGCCACGAAAGCATATTTTCTTTCAACTGTACCGACCAGTAGTAAAATTACCTCCCTTTTCGTGCGTTCTTTCATTCTTTGGAAAAGAACCACAGTTTATTTCCTTTAAAAAAAATTGTTCTTCGTTTTCTTTTCTTTTCTTCGTCGCTTTGAAATACAAATAATAGCAAGCGCATGTGTTACTTCAAAGCCAGAATACAGGTACCCTTTTGTCACTCACAGGAGAAAACGAGGGGGCTTGAATAGGCGTTGCGTTTGCACTGTGTAGATTATACTAGACAACCTAAACACATTATATAGCCACCTACCTACCTACCCTTATTATTAAGGGTTATTTTCAGCGACTAGGAAGTGGTAACAATCCACATTTTTAGTCTTCACAAAAGTTAATCACTCCAGACCCTTCTCTCTCTCTCCCTCTCCCTCCCTCCCTTCTCCCCACCCTTCTCCTGATCCTGGACTTAATGTTTAAACAATAATTCCAACTGTTTCTCTCTCTCTCTCTCTCTCTCTCTCTCTCTTTTCATCACCTCCTTTTATTTCTTCTTCCCCCATCACAACACTCCCCAACCACATCTCTCTCTCTCTCTCTCTCTCTCTCTCTCTCTCTCTCTCTCTGTCACGCACATACATACTCACTCTCCCTCTCCCTTTCTCTCTTTTCTCCCTCTCTTTCCCAGCTGCCGACCAAACCTTGAAAGAAGGGTTTTATTTGGGATTGTTTATTATACACAAACTTACGCTGATAAAAGGCTAGGTTCTGCTTCGTTCCACCATTGTTTCTGGTTCCCAACACTGCTGAATATAGGAAGGGGATATCTGTGGGTTTCTGTTTCCTATTGCCAACGTGTAAAACTGTTCGTCTATAAATAAATAAATAAATAACTATAGTATATAGATACTAAGCCTACAGTGCAACTGATACTATACTTAATGGCAGTTGTGGGTAAGTTGCACAGCTTCGCACGTCTATATACAGGGATTACTGTACAGTTTATTTGTATTTTATTGTATTTTATTAACGGTATACGTTCCTTTGATCCACCCTGTATTATACTTTTGGAACTTACTGGAACTTTGTCCTCTTATTATTGCATATACATCAAGCATCAACATATTGAACTAAATAAAGTATTGTATTGTAATGTATTGTATTGTACTGTAAAAATCGTTTCGATCTTCTTCGCGCTTAATGTAAAAAAAAATAATAAAAATCTGCGGTATAGAATCATTCTGCAGTGGAGAAACAGTAATCTGATGTAATGTAATGACTATGTTTTGAAATACATAAGAATCGTATACAATGAATGATTATGTGTTTTTCTATCACGCGTTTAGATCACAGCGCTGCGTAAAAGCGCGTACTGGCCGCAGAGACTTACAACGTACAAAGTAGTTTCCTGAAGGCGGGGTTCGAGTCCATGTCGACCAAGAGGCACGTAAAAGTAAAGGTACGACTTGAGCCAAAGATCACTGAGACACTGTCAGCATACATCTTGTAGAGGCATGAATAATAATATTGTTAGGAACAATAAGGACAGCTAGTTAGACTTACGATTATATACTTCGTAGACTGATTCAGTACCAAACCCCCAAAAAATGTTCTTCCATACAATGAAGCAGCACGCTAACTGTCTTTAAAAAAAGTTTTTTTTCTTCCTCGCTCTCTGTGGTTTCACTTTTCTGCAACATCTGCAACTGATCAACGTGAATTGATGTTCTGAAGCACAAGGGCACGTGCTCAAACTTTGCAGGGGAAAAACAGTATGTTAGAGATGCCGAGTAGTGTGAGAAATATAATTGTGTGGAAATTAAAGATAAAGAAGTGAACGAGGAGACGAAAATAAATGTAGAAAGGGAGATGAGGCGATAGATGGGGAGGGAGAGTGAGTGGGATATGGAGGGGAAGAAGAAGAGAAGAGAGAGAGAGAGAGAGAGAGAGAGAGAGAGAGAGAGAGAGAGAGAGAGAGAGAGACAGGGACAAACAAAGACAGAGACAGAGAAGGAAAATGAAAAGATGAAGATGAAAAAGACAAGATCGAGATGAAAATGCTGCTGCTGATGATGATGATGACGATGATGAGCAGGAGGTCCTCATAAAACCACCATGATAATTATGTCACTGTATGATTAAACGAATGTCAGTCGTTCTGCAAACACTTCCTGCCTTCATTACTGCTATGCTAGATGTTACAGTGCTAGTGAAAAGGCGAAACGATCGGTTACACACAAAGAAAGAAAGAAAGAAAGAAAGAATGGAACACGATTTCCTTGTCTCAATTTGTATCCAGCTGTACGTAACAACCTACACATACAGCACAACACAAAAATATGAAAAAAGATCAGTGATAAACAACGAAAGCAGTGCAAGAAACACACTACTTAGTGTTGGTGCATTCTTCTCGTCAGGAAAGGCATGCCATGTAAAAATGTCAAGCCTGGAAAAACAGAGGAGGATTGAAAGCTTTAGCACGTCACATCGTCAGCTTTAAGATCCCATTTTCTTTCTCTGGATTCCCTTTCCTTTTCCTACCCCGCCTTCCGTCATTCCTTTCTAGTTTGGCAGTGCGCGTTGCAATGCTTGATAAAAAGTGACTCATGACTGTTTAGCTGCCTAATAATTTCGTTCCTTCTGAAGTTCTTGTCTTGCTTCCTTCAATTTCGTATGTCGTCGATATAGGTGCTTTAAGACTTCAAGGTGAATGAAGTAGTGGTTTGAAAGCGGGAGTGGATATAGAGATTAAGCGTGGAACTGAACTGAAGGGGGGTGAGTATGGAGTTCAGGGCGGTAGGTGCGGAGAAGTCGATCCTTAGAATTCTTTAAGGCATTATCGTTCCCCTCAGAAAGATGGCTACTTTTAAAACTTAGCCAGCCCCACTGCTGATATCCGCCATGATGTTTGTTGAAGCATCAAGCGTAGTAAGTAGTACAATGTGCATGCACCTCATGTCAGTGCTACCTAACCCTCCATCGACTCTGACAGTGTGGTGTTTATCTCCATGAAGAATGGACTTGCACCAAAATGCCTTCATCCCACTGAGCGCAGAGGCCTTTCTCACATCCCTTGTTGCACCATTGTAACTGAGAATGTAGCCTTTGTTGTTGTTGATGTTGGTATGCACCTCGCCTTTCGCGTCCGCTAACTTCTAACTTCAACAGAAAGACAAAACGCCCGTTTATATAAATAATATTATATGTAATCCTAAATTCACTTACTTTGAACATAAGCTAAAGCGCCTTTATTATGTTCTTTAGCTACTCAACAACCCTATATCACTTTTAATGCAATTGTTGTCCCAACTCCTCGTGACAAACAGATATGCTAGCATAATAAATACCTTCACTTTCTTTTTCACAGTATTCAACTTTCGCTCTAGATATTTATGCCAATCTGCCCCACACAAAAACAAACAAACACACAAACAAAACTACTAATAGACATGAACAACGCGTCAACAGCTAAAATCAATAACTGAAAAAATACAGAATGGAAAAACCCTTAAAATTGATTAGAATCGATTTGATAAGGATGAACTATTCAAGCTATGAAATATGAAGAGAGAGAGAGAGAGAGAGAGAGAGAGAGAGAGAGAGTGTGAGTGTGTGTGTGTGTGTGTGTGTGTGTGTGTTCTGATTTGGCATTTCATGGATTGCTTCGCTTTATTTATTTATTTTTGAATTTATTTTTTCTTTCTGTAAGGCGCCATGAGCTCTAATGAGGAAGGGCGCTATACATAATAATAATAATAATAATAATAATAATAATAATAATAATAATAATAATAATAATAACAATAATAATAATAATAATAATAATAATAATAATAATAATAATAATAATTCAAGATTCAAGATTCAAGATAATTTATTGCCAAGTGAATAATACACAAGGAATGCATTCGGTAAAAGCTGCAGCACCACACAGAAGCACATATAAAACATAGAGAACATGTGAACAGCTAACAGCAAATCACAATAAAAGGATAAGAAGATAAAGTCATGAAACGAATGAACTGTACAAAAGGGCAAATATATATTTGCTAGTCAACACACACACACACAAACACACGCGCGCACACACACACATACACACACCAACACAAGCGCACATTGCTGACTCCCAGCCATCCAGTTTTCACTCTCCATCCATTCGGTCTCGTGTTACTGTAACATTAGCGCGTCTATGTGCAGCAAGTAGGCCTACTTGTACGAAACGAGCGACAAAGTTACTGGCTCTCGCCAACACGTTATGGCGACGACATGTGGTTAGGCAATGGGCAGAGAACTGGATATATACAATAAATTTGATAAACTGTGTTTATGAAGGAGAAGGACTACACTATTGAATGCACTGACATTGGATACACTGACATTGGATACAGGGAAGAAAGAAGAGACGGCTTAGCATAGGAGGTAAGAGAATTAGAGAATAGTATGTTCGGCATGTGGAAATCCATGTTTAGCCTAGAGCAGAAGGGGGAGCTTTTCTGCAGAAAACACGAGACCCGTTTGACACAAGCCGCAGCATCCGTCACCCGCAACGACAACACCTCAGAGCATGCACACCAAACAAAAAATAATATAATATGTCATAATCACAGCTTTAAAAACTACAGAGTCACAGTAGCAGATATTGCCAAAAACCATTGTACACAAATATCACAAATACAAACACATCAGTTATATCACAAACACTGCATCATCCGCATAAAAAGGAGTAACAAAGTGTTCTTTATAAGATATGCATAATAGAGACCACCGATAAAACAACAGGAGACACCAATAAAGCCTATTTCAACAAAAACACCTAGGAAAAAAAAAAATAATAATAATAATAATATTATTATTATTATTAGTTTTAGTAGTAGTAGTAGTAGTAATAGTAGTAGTAGTAGTAGTAGTAGTAGTAGTAGTAGTAGTAGTAGTAGTAGTAGTAGTAGTAGTAGTAGTAGTAGTAGTAGTAATAGTAGTAATAGTAGTAGTAGTATATAAATAACAGACATTTTAATTAGAGTAAAGTTAATTTTATATCCTATCCTATCCCATAATTCGGAGGTCGCGTTAATTTCACTTTATTATTAATGTCTTCTCATACAATAGAGATTGCAAATTAATGAACAGAATGACATTGCACGAAAATGCCTGACTGCTTGAAAGTGAAACAAGAACAGGAGAAAAAAATCAATGCCACAATCCTGATAATAAAACATTTATGAAGATTGATTTGAAATGAATCGTTTAAAAGTTTAATAGTCTGAAAAACAATACTGTATACATCCTGAAAGTGGAACGATGAATCAATTTCGTGTACATTTCTGTATACCGTAAGTATCGGGTTGACCCCGCCTTGTCCTTTAAAAATATCTTCATTATTTTTTGTACTGGGAATCGTAAGATGTATCAAAATCAAACGGCGTACAGATCCTTCTCAAAGCACTAGATTGTATACTTAATTCCTCAGGAAATATGTTTTAGGTTGGTTGGTGTGTTCTATAATCAATCCGATAACCGTAAACATATATCTATGCGGAATCTAAACTCAAAATTAGACTCCGAATACATAACTCTACAATCCCATTCCGGATATTGGGTTATGTGAATTCAGTACATTTCTACCCAACCCAGACTTGCAGTTTTGAACAGTAACAATGAAGAATAATTATGTCGGGAATCTTTTAACTCGAAATCAGACTGTGCAATAACCCTTAAGACATTATTTCAGTAACTCTATAACAAACCTCTCCATTCTAAGATAGGCCTGCTTGCACCGCGTGTTAAGCCCGTAAGGGTTGGCCTCATTGCATTCAAACCTGTGCAAGTTGTTCAGTCTTTCTGTGTTATGTGAATGTGCACTTTGGTGTGTGTTTGCAGTAAGATAGTTACTCAGTCGTATTGAAGCGAACTGTCGGGAGTCGTAAAGCACAGCAGGGCATCACCACCATTAGCTCCAACGGGTGAAGTCTGCAGCTTTGAAGATAGTAATTTACGGCTCTTGCCTTGACGCTGGCCAGCTGCTGCTAAGCACTGTCTCAGCCTGTTTTGACTATCAACCCTGTCTGTTTCTGTATTCATAGCTTTAAAAACGTTTCGCATTCAAATAGATCTGATTTTCAGATTTATTTTTAATTTCATTTACCTAATTAACGGCTGTTCACAGGATGTGTTTCAAACTAAACTATGTAAGTTCAGCAGGACGCATCTGCTTCGGATCGGTCTCCTTTGACTAGAATTGTCACACACTGTATCTGCATCACTAGAATCAATATCTATATGAAGAAGTATTCAAATTCTTCATCCTGCTTCCAGTGTTGCTCTTTGTAACCTCGGAATTTTATTTTAATATGTACTTCCATGACACATAACCCTGACTCTCCCCTCTCCCTTTCTCACACACACATTAACCCTCTCTCTCCTTCACTGACTCTCTTTCTCTCACACACACACGCACCCACCCGCTCCCTCCCTCCCACACAGACAATCTACTCTCTATCAACAAATCTAACATCTTTCTTTCTCATTTGAAGAGTTAGTTGAAGTTGAGGTTAGAACGGCGTTCCTCTATTATTCCACCTCTCCAGCAGAGAAAACGCACACCTACGAGTCATTTGAGTTCTTGAACACGTTGACAACAAACAAGCAGGGGGTCAAAACCAGAAGCAGCGTGGGTGACTCTTACACCTCAGCCAGAGACCGCTCGCAAAACTCTCTCGCATGACCCACAGTGCCCGAAACGCCTTCAGAGGAGGATGCCGTTCGCACCTCAAGATGATCTTCAGTCACGTCGCTTCGTGTTTGCTCTGAGCCTGGGAGGATTTAAGTCACCCTTCCTCTACCACCACCCCCTCATCAACCCAGACTACTCTCTCTCTCACACACATACACACACGCAGACCCACAGTCATGCCCCCCAATCGTCCCTACGGTCTCCGTCCCCTCCCCCTCTCCTGTTTTTCATTTATCAGCGTCCGGTGTTTTTGCATAACCACCACGGAGCTCTCAAAGTCTGTGATTACCAGCGATAAGCCGGTGTTGTGAATGTAATGTTCGTAAAAGCAAGTTTTGCGAAAACATCTAGCTATATAATGTAATGGAGCACACGGTGTATTGATAGAATTCACACTGCACAGCTGAGACTAGCCGAATCTTACAGTCGTCTCTCCACAAGCAAAGGCATTCGGGGAGTCTCAGCTACTACGCAGTATAGATACAATCAGAAGGAAAAGGATTCAGTTCAATTCAATTCAATAATTTTGTTTCACGTCTGTCCACGTACATGTGATTTCAGATCATACAATCTTTCTCACGCATAAATATACACACATAAAAGTACATTTTAACAATTTAAAGTTGTACCATAACGCAAAAAAGTAACAATACCACAACTTACCCAACCCACTGCGGACACATAAATTATACGAGCAGGATCGATAATTCTGGGACTGTGCAATACAATTTCAATAGAGTCTTCAATATTGATGTTATTTTCTTTATATACTGTAAGGTGAAAATAAGATGAAAATAAAATTACTACTGCTTGTAAAAAGGATTCTAAAGATACAACAAATCCTCACGCCCTTTATAGTACGACAGACGCTGGTAGGGCTACAAACTCTTCATCAGTCAGCTATATCTATATAAAAAAAATCCCAAATGCCATACACAACATCCCAAGCTGTGTTTTCCTGACTCCTTTACTTCCCAAGTTCCAATTCTATCAATACAGCGGTGCCATCACATACCACTCACCCCGGGCCCTTTATGCGTATCCATAGACGGCAGCAGTCATTTAGCCGGAGCACAAAGGCAGCAGCCAGCTATAATAATTGAGCTGGATCAGCTAGGACACTGCCACGGATAGCAAGAGACATCGATCGACACAACTCCGCTAATAATACGCTTAACAGCCTACAACTCCTATACACACCCTACGCAAAGTATATCCATTCCAGGTTGGGGTGTCGGATAGCGCAGGGGTTGGAGCACTCGCTACTGTGTCGCAAGTTAAGCACCGTCCAGTGCGGTTAGCACTTGGATGGGTGACCGCAAAACGTGAAGCGACAAATAACAACGCCCCCCAGTTGACTCAACTGTGACTGAGTACCTACTCTCTTAAGGGTGGGGAAGGTAAAGCAGCGAGGGAGAGAGATGGACATCGCCCTCATTACGCTGGCCCAAGATAAGTGTGATCTCCAACATCATGCTCCCCTGCGGCCACAAGGCTATGGGACTACCTTTACCTTTACAAAAAATTTTTTTTATAGAGGCTGGCAAAGAGAAAATGAGGGAGAGAGAAACGTACTGCTTAGCTGAAAACTCGCCAGAGCTTATGGTCGCCTCCACTAGTCGGCGAGTCTCAAATACGCAGTGTGTGTGTGTGTGTGTGTGTGTGTACGTACCTAACCATAACAGTGGGTTTATGCATAGGTTACACTTACGTGCAACTGGGTTTAAAAAAATACTGGGTTCCAAAATCTGAAACTCAGTTTTTTTAAAACCGGCTTTGCAATAGGAATAACAAAAAAAGTGTATACACAAAGTCTGAGCGAGAGACCCACAATTGCGGTTGAGTCAACTTTGAGTTTGAGCCAGTTAACACTCCGCGATGTGTGTTCTCGCTGGTCAACCAGTTGAATACACGCACTGTCAGGGGAAGTAACTCGGAACGCCACACGCTACGTGCCGGTTGGCAAGATGGAGGTATGTGTATTTTCGTTTTATTCAGTTGTATTTTGTCCTCCTGTCTCTGTAAATAGTTCTTTAATCTATATTTTGTGCTTCTAGGATGTGGCTTTTAAATGTTCCCTTGTTAAAATTTCAAGCTTTTTCGGTGTGCTTTTGTACTTTTAAAATCATATCAATTTTCGTGTGGATGTTGTGGTCGATTGTCAACACAGGGTCTGCATTTTTGTTTGTTACTTTTTGAAGAACACAAAAATAAATTTGCTGCATTTTAAGCGTCTTTGTATGTGATATTAATGAAGAGTCTAGTGATGTCTCTTGAACATTGAAACAGTTACCATGAGAAATGTATGTCTCCTTTGTTCACACTGGGGTTTCCAAAACTTGCATTTTTCCTCATTTACAAAAAAGACGGTCAGTGAAGATAGTACAAGAAGTAAATAAGGGAGGTATTGATGTGTTATTTTATAGGTTGATTAAATAAATGTTTTAAAATATTTTTGCAGAATAATAATTTTAGTAAGTTGGCGCCTCGGGCGGCTTGAGTTAGATCCTGTATTGGCCAGCGCCTTGAGCAGCTCTTGAGCTGGAAAAGCGCTATATAAGAACAATTAAATAATAATAAATTAATAATATCAGTATTAGTCCTAGACTGTTTTTAGCATGGTCATATTTTTTGTAATCATTCAGCTTGTGCTGCCTACACATTTAAGATTGAGTAACCGTTAGATCTCATGCTGTCATTCAACACATTGATAGTGTAACATTAATAGTTCCTATCCTATCCTATCCTATCCCGTAACTCGGAGGTCGTAGGGGCACCACAGATTTTAGTTTCACCAGCGTACTCCATCTTTCCCTGTCCTCAGCAACCCTGATGGTTTTGCTCAGTGTCAAACAAGTCCATTCTCGAATGTTGTCCTCCCATCTCTTTCTCGGTCTCCCCCTTCTTCTACCTCTTTGCACTGTGCCTTGCAGGATGGTCTTTCAAGACCTGATGATCTGGTGACGTGGCCATACCATCGGAGTTTACGTTTTTTCACCGCTGTGAGCAGGTCATCGTGTTGTCCAATGGCTTGTGTAATGGTCTGTCAGACTTCGTCGTTGGTGATGTGCTGTGTATAGGAAATGCCCAGAAGTCTTCTGTAGCACCTCATCTCCATGCTTTGTATTCTTCGTTGTAGGCGCAGCATTTTTTGACCATGATGTAGTCGATCTGGTTGTGATGCTCCCCGCCGGGACTGTGCCATGTCCATCGTCTGGATTTTTTGTGGAGACCAAGCGTGTTTGCCAGTATCAAATTGTTGTATCTGGCAAACTCCAAGAGTCTCAGACCCCTGTCATTTGTCTCGTTGTTGCAGTGGGGTCCACATTCATAGTTAGAGCACCATTTTCAGATCTGCATCTACTCCATTTCCCAAATTGTTAGCTGTAATTCTGAGTAAGCATAATTATTTTAATAAATTCTATTATTCCTTTTTTCCCCAGAACATCCTGTTATGCCTTGAGTTTATCCAGTTGCGGAGAAGTCGCTGTAGTCCGACGACGACCCAGGAGGCGTTTGGAAGGAAGACGTCCCACTCCATCACCATCTTCATCGCCTTCATTGTACTCATCAGGTGACAGCTGGTGTGTGTCAGTACTTATTGAATTTTATAATATTGTTGTTTGCTTTGAAAAAAACACACATTGATTGCTGTATAAAATCGGTGTCACAGCAAAGCAGTTAACAACTGGCAGCTCCACGCCTCAGATCAAACTGTGACCTGCTAACACAAATTTTGTTGGTGGTATATTGTTTCTACATTGCAAAGGGGGAGGTGAGGAGAGCTTGGATGAGGGAGGAGAATGGGGGGGGGGGGAACATTAGTGTACATGGCAGAGCTAGACATCCTTGTTGAATAAGATCAAAGTTTTAGCTCAATTTTACAGTTGTTAATGGGGCACATGAAATGCAGATTACATTCTGATTATAATGTACACAAATCGCTCTGGGCTTTTCAGGTTGTATAGGTATGCTTTGGATTTTAAAAAGCAGGCATGTTGAGGAACCTTTGTACTTGTGCTTTCATGGGGTGGCCTCGTGGCGCAGTGGATAAGTCGCCGGTTTCCTATGCCGAAGGTCGCGGGTTCGATTCCCGCAAGGGGCGAACGTATGTGACTTAGGTACGAGACTATTGAGGTCACCGAGGGTTTTCTCCGGGCACTCCGGTTTCCTCCCTCCCTTCAATAATGGTACAGGATGCAGTCAATATAAAAATTTCAAAAATAAAAAATTCGATTTTCTTCCGTCTTCTAATAGCGATCTCTCTGCCTTTACACCACTTGTTTGAGTGATGTATGTGTATTTGGTGTGTGAGAGGGTAAATGAGACAGGTGAGCGTGTATGTTGGTATAGATCGCCGCGCTTTGAGCCTTGGGGGAAAGCGCGTACATAGCATCCTGTATTATTATTTATTATTATTTACTGAGTAGTAAGCATAAGAGTTTCTATAACTATTTTATAACTTGGTTGCTAGTAGCTAGTGTGTCGAAGTGGTTAGTGGGAAAAAATGCTGTCCCACTTCCTCCGGGCTTTTGTGCCCTTTTTTCCCCAACCTCTACCCCCTAAACTTTAAATGTGTTTTGCTTGTTTCTTTTACACTTTAAAGAGGGTGAGTAGTACATTCATGTACAAGAAAATTAATGTCCAGAATATAATATTTCATTGATGAATCAGTAGACAGTATTGTCAGTCAATCCCTTTTTGTAGTTGAGCCAGTTCAAGCCTCTACTCTTTTCAACTTCCATTCCCTTCTCCCACCCCAGGCCCACCACCCCACCCTTTGACCATCCTCATACCTTGGTTTGTTCTTATGCCGCTGTATTTGTTCTGTTGTTTAAACACTGTGTTCTGATGCTGCTACTTGTTCGCAGGAGGGCTGAAGAGCAGCATGAGGATTCTAAAGACTCTAATTCATCGGAAGGTTCAGTCAAGAAACAAGCTAGAAAAAGGCGTCAAAGCCAGCAGACCGAAATGCATACAACATCCCCATCATCAGCTTTGTTGCTGCCATCAGTGCTACCCCGTTCTCCAGGGTGTGAACCAAGTGCCATGAATCGTTTAGATATAGAATATATATTCAAATTTGTTTGCAAATCTATTCAAGATGAGTCCTAAATAGTAAAAAAATTGCATGTTTAAATGTTGTCTGTCTGTCTGCCTTCCATCTGTGCAAAACTTTAAAGTGGCTAATTACACGAGACCTCGAAAATTATCAGTGATTGAATGACTACACTTCAAGGTCAAGGTCACAGGTTCAACAAATGTTAGTCAAGCTATGTCAATTTTCCACAAAATTTCTTGTTAATCCTAAGTTATTAATATTAACTAAACTTCAGATTGTTTGATGCATGATAGGTATCAATGAGACGCACATGCATATTTTGTCAACCTTGCTCCAAGGTGAAGGTCATTGGAGATGTCCAAAATAATAAAATCTTTTGCTGTAGTTTATTTTATCGTACATGAGTGCATTTATAGCTGGAGGTCAAGGTCAAGAGCATCGAAATATCAAAGCTTGTATTACTTTGCATTTTAAACCCACCGTTTCAATCATTTAACTTTTTTTTCTGGCATCTCAATTTTGTGTTATTTATTGGGAGTTCCATAAGGAGCATGTGAGTCATATGGACTTGCCTTTCCAGTGATTGATGGTGTTCATCATGTTCAAAGCTTTTTGAGGTGCTACTTGTCATTAAGTAATGGAAATTTACTGCTCTGTATTGTGTAGACTAGTTTTTTAGGCCAGTTTTGTTAAGTAGTAGATTTCTGTCTTAAACTTAAGAGAAAGTGGTGGATTAATCTGGCAAAGTACCAAATTATTTTTCTTTGCCAAGTTAATACATTTATGTTATTCTCGGGGTTCTTGTTCATCAATAAGCAATGTCAAGACTAATGACTATATAATAATATTCTGCTTTTCACATGGTTTTATGCAACCTTTGAGGTGCTGGAAAAAAAACCTAATTATAAGTGGTTGCACTCAATTGATCCTTATTCAGAATATATTAACGTAACGGGAAACCATAAACAATTTATGTAAAACCTAACTAAATGAAGTTGATAAAAAAAGTAATAATAATATATACAAATTATGTTCTACTAGACACTTTCAAAATAAAAATGTTAACAAATTATGTCTGTGTTATGTTGTTCATATGTTTGTTTTACATTACCAGTTCTCTGCTTTTTTATTTTTCCATTCCTATTCTTTTCCAATGAAGATTTGTATACTTTTCCACCCTTCTCATTCTTTCTTTTCCTCTGGAGATTTTATGCTTTTTTCTCCACGCTTCTCCTCATTCTTTTTCTTTCTATTAATTCTTCTTCATACTCCTCATACTTTTTCTTCTTTCTCCTTCTTGCCTTTTCTTCAATGATTTGATTTAAATCGGGAAGTAAAGTAATAAATTGAACATGAAAAAATTATCCACAGTTAACATTTGAGAACGACAAGATATCTTTTTTTGCAGATCTTCCAGTCTGGATTCAAATTACAAAAACGTTAAAACCATACAATACAAAGTAAATGTAAGCAAAGTAAATATGACAAGAATGTTTGCTTAATGCCGAATTTTTCTTTTCGATTTTTACTGACACCAGCTAATAATTTATTTTTTGGGCTATGGGGAGAAAAAGAGGGTCAAGCACTGACCTATCCAGAGGTACACTGTAACAACCTCAGACCTTTCGGTTCTAAGTTCAATGCTTTAACCACTGAGCTACCGCCCAGTTCTTAAAGTAAATGGCAAAAGTCTATCCTTCAATAACAGCTCTAATTCCATACAGTAGCCTATATACCAACTGAAAATATTGTAATTGAAATTATAAAAACAAAATCAGAGGAAATTCTGAGCAATAGTAAAAGTTGTTTCATTAGTTGAATTAAACTAAAAGTGTCAGTGTACTGCACACACGTACTGAAAATCTTGCAAATGCAACCTTGGCCATTTATACGTTTTGGTTGTGTCCGTGTGTGTGATAAACCCAGTTTTTCCACAGAAACCCAGATGTCCAATATGCATGTGTAAAAACCCACTAGTATAAAATGAACCCACTATTTCATAGCACAATTTCTCTTTTTGTTTTTGTCAAAAATGAAAACGGTTGTGACAGATAACCTTACAAGAGGCTATTGTATCCGTTGAGTGAATAGGTATGGTCTGTAATGAAGGAAAAGGATGGAACCCAGTTTGCCTTGTTTTGAACATAAACCCACTATTATAGTTTTGAACGTATGTGTGTGTGTGTATGTGTGTGTGTGTGTGTACCCACAAAAGCGCACAAATGGGTTTCAGACCTTGTCTTTTCTAGTAACAAATGGGTTCATTTGCTTGGAATCAATCCACTTTTTTCCAGGACCCCAATTTTTTCTAAGTGCGCGGGAGTGCTCTTTTAGTGCATGGGAGTGCAGTTGTAGTGCATGAGAGTGTTTTAAGTACAAGGGAGTGCTCTATCCGGGACGGAGAAAATCCAGTCCCTTTTCGGAAAAGTTTTGAAGAAAATTCGACCTATTTCGTCGCCTATAGGAGACGAACTAGGTCAACTTTTTAGACGGAAAGAGCCAATTTTGCATCAGATTCTTACATTGTTAGATGAAGTTTGCGTTCTGTCCGTCAAAAAATCACTTTCCGATTCCTACATTCTAAAGAAACCCCGGTTATGACAGTCTACATGTTTGTGTGTGTGTGTACCCACAAAAGCGCACAAATGGGTAGCAGACCTTGTCTTTCTTAGTAACAAATGGGTTCATTTGCTTGGAACCCACTTTTTTCCAGGACCCCACTTTTTTCTAAGTGCGCGGGAGTGCTGTTTTAGTGCATGGGAGTGCAGTTGTAGTGCATGAGAGTGTTTTAAGTACACAGAAGTGCTCTATTCGGGACGGAGAAAATCCAGTCAATTTTCGGAGAAATTTTGAAGAAAATTCGACCTATTTCGTCGCCTATAGGAGACGAACTAGGTCAACTTTTTAGACGGAAAGAGCCAATTTTGCATTAGATTCTTACATTTTTAGAAGAAGTTTGCGTTCTTTCCGTCAAAAAATCACTTTCCGATTCCTACATTCTTCAATAAACCCAGTTGTGATGTATTGCAAGTATGTGTGTGTGTGTGTGTTTGTGTTTGTAAAAACGCCGTTATTTTTATAAACTATACTCTACGTTCATTTGACGGCCCCGTTATTTTGACGTTACAATAGTGTCCGTTAGGGTTAGGGCGGTGTTAGCCTTAGGGTTAGGTTAAGGGTTAGGGTTAGAGTTAATCTTAGCTTCAATAAATGGACAAATTTCCAAAAAAATGTTAAAACAACGTATGTGACCTTTCATAAAAGTCATAACAACGGCGTTTTTACAAACGCGCGCGTGTGCGTGGATGTGCATGTGTGTGTGTGTGTGTGTGTGTGTGTGTGCGTTTGTGTGTTATGAGTGAGGGAGTGAGAGAAGCAGAGAGAGAGAGAGAGAGAGAGAGAGAGAGAGATATGGGCGGATGGTGGGACGGTCAGGCGGACAGAGAGAGACATGCACGCACGTCCATCTTAGTTTATAACCTTATATGCGTCCTTCCTCTCTCCCACTCCTGTCTTATCCTTACTTCTATTTCCGTCTCCCTCCCCGCCCTTACACTACAATTAGTGGTAGGCCTATTAAACTCCCCCCGTTGGGGTGCCGGGGGTTTCAGTATAAATAGTATCCCCACTTTCTGGAAATTTAGTGCTTTAAAATCCCACTGTCGCTGTCTTTCTCATTTGCTCTTTCTCATTCCTGCTCTGTTCTATCAATCTGCTATACTATATCTTGTTCTTCTCTAGATCAGTCACCTACCTTTTTTTCTTGAAAACTCTTCCGGGACAAGACTCCTTATTTGTGTGCGAGGTCTGTTGGATCAGCTTGGGAATATTGGACGCTTTCTGCTAGGTGGTCACTAAGGCTTCCTATGATGTTATTAATTAACAATGTAGGCATTTTATATGTATGTGTTTTGTTGATATTTAATAATGATGTTTGTGTTCTATTTTGTTTTTGTAAACGGGGGTTCGATAAATTAGAGTATAGCCTCAGCGTCCCTTGCGTGGGATGTCTTTATAGTAAAGTGACTGGCTGGTGGAGAGCTTTCAGTTTTACCACTAGGGTTGTTTCAGCAGATCTTTTATGCGAATCAGGGGTTGTCTGGTCCTAATTTGGCTCAGACGAGTCCGCTGGACCTAGAGCAATAGTCATGTAATGTAATGTAATCTGTTTTTAACTCTCCGTGTGCTCTCCTGCATATACACTCTTATTAGAGTACCGCTCTTCTCTCTCTTTTTCTCCTCCCCCCTCCCCCCACTTTCATTTCTTCCACTCCCACCTCTTCTGTCTTACACTAAAGTCGTTTGAGGTTCACGCTATACACACTGATTTACACTATTGTTATGTACGCATTCCTGTCCATCCATTAAGCTTACGCGTTTAAGTCAATAAACGAACCAACAATTCCAAACTGTCTAAACCTGTCAGCAATAAATTAAAATATTTCGTATACGTAAGGCCTGAATCTAGGCACAGCGATCACTAAATGGACGTCCCAACAAGGAGGTATGTCCAAAGAACGTATGTAGATGTGCACTAGTTTGTCATTACATTACATTACATGATTATTGCTTTAGGTCCAGCGGACTCTTCCGAGCCAAATTAGGACCGGACAACCCCTGATCCGCATAAAAGATCTGCTGAAACAACCGTAGTGGTAAAACTGAAAGCTCTCCACCAGCCAGTCACTTTACAATAAAGACATCCCACGCAGGGGACGCTGAGGCTGTACTCTAATTTATCGAACATCCGTTTACAAAAACAAAATAGAACACAAACATCATTATAAATTATGAACAAAACACATACATATAAAATGCCTGCCTACATTGCTAATGAATAACATCATAGGAAGCCCTTGTGACCACCTGGCAGAAAGCGTCCAATATTCCCAAGCTGATCCAACAGACCTCATACACAAATAAGGAATCTTGCCCCGGAAAAGTTTTCAAGAAAAAAGGTAGGTGACTGGTCTAGCGAAGAAGAAGATAGTATAGCAGATTGATAGAACAGAACAGGAATGAGAAAGAACAAATGAGAAAGACAGCGACAGTGGGAATTTAAAGCACTAAATTTCCAAAAAGTGTAGATACTATTTATACTGAAAACCCCGGCACCCCAACGGGTACTAGTTTGTCCAAAGAACGCCGTGTAAACATGCGCGCACACCCACACACAGACGCACAAACACACATACACGCACGCGCGCACACACACACACCGCATACAAGTAAAATTCGATTTTTTTTTTAGCCCCCAGGGTAAATGCACGCCGGCTCAGTTTGCGATACACTTCAATTCCAATTATCTGTTACATCCCCCAGCCCGCCCCAAGAGCCTTTGAAAACTTTAATCATATTGATGAAAATTGTATCAGTATGTTTTGTAAAGAATGACAGTATTAGAATCGCATTCAGCGCATTGGAATTTCTTTCCAATGCCCTTAATTTCGTTCGGCGAAAGCTACATCACCAAACATAGCAAGCAAACAAATTTAATTATATAAAATCACTCTATGTGGTTTACATTTAAATGATTTAGGGCGGAATTTCAGGGGTGTGTGGAGTTGATGACATTGGTGATTGTGGCGGTGATTTATGGTGGTGATGGTGGGGGTGTAATTTCAAAACATCAGTGTGTAAAAGAGTGTAAAAGATAGTAAATCACGCCGACAAATGTTTGAATCTGCGTTGGTACATGGGGCGTTTCTTACTGAAAATTGCTTGGCGCGTGCAAAAAGATGAAGCCCTCGAGGTTAATGACTGACATCCACGCATCAACGATCGGATAAAAATGCCGAAGATCATAATTTTTTTAACAGGACTTACGGCCCTTCTACCTATGCACAGATTAGCCTTGAATATTTGGTCGGTCCGTTCAAAAGTATTAAAAGAGACCGTTGCTCACCGAGTTGAAAAAAAAAGCAGCTTCAACGTCGGATCGTTGAGACGTTTATTCTTGCCTTTAGAAAACGGCTTTTTAATCTTTCAGCACCTCTACAGCTGCGGCCTTGTGAATTTTGATGTTAGCCGAGATGAAAAGAAGTTCAAAGAGCACGATCCTTTTTGAAAGTCGAAACTGCACCCTAGGAACTTGCAATGGCGTATCTTTCTTCAAATCGAAAGATGTACACACAGCTAGACAAAGAGGAATGTTCTTCTAGAATAGATTGTGTAGGCTACACAATAACATCGATGTACATACAGCCAAAACGAGGTTGAAAGCTTCATTTTGAAAGCGAAAACGGCATAGTAGGTAATCACATAAACTTACCTGTATTTAGGCAGGCATGTTGATTAACGTCCCCGGACACTGTAGCGTACAGGGGACTTCCCATATTTATTTATTTAATCATTCTTATAATATTATATACTTTTCCGGCTCATTATCAGCTATAGGCGCTGGCAGATACAGAATTAACATATTTACATTAGGTCTTCTAGAAAGAGAAAAGTGTGTCCAGGCTACATTATAGCATTATGTTAATAGATACGGCCCACCATCTAAATCGACGATGAAGAAAACAGGAGAATTAGGAGGAGCGATTGGAGATGTGGAGGACGGGTGGGGGATGGGTAGGGAGGAGAGATGTGGTGGGAGAGGGAGGGGGGGGGGCGTAGGAGAAGGTGAAGGGTGAGGATGTGAGTAAAATGTGAATGTTTCAAATGTTGCCAGGTATAGCGAAACAAGTCACCAGTACTAGGTTGCAAACACACTAAAATACAAGCAAACTATAACAGATCAAAGACATCATAAATAACGACTTTGTACAACGAAGAAGAAGAAGAAGAAGAAGAAGAAGAAGAAGAAGAAGAAGAAGAAGAAGAAGAAGAAGAAGAAGAAGAAGAAGAGGAGGAGGAAGAGGAAGAGGAAGAGGAAGAAGAAGAACAAGAAGAAGAAGAACAAGAAGAACAAGAAGAACAAGAAGAACAATAACAACAACAACAACAACAACAACCACGGGAAAAAAGAACAAGAACAACAAAAATAACAACAATGTTGACAAGACCAGAATGTATTGGCAGTAACATTATACGACGATGAAAAGAACAGAGAGATAAAAGAAAAAGAAAATAAATTACTTAAACTATAAACAGAAATGTCTCTTACCTGCATATCGTACGCCAATCAGTCATCAAACCGAGCATGAAACAAACGAAATTGAAAACACCATGAGCAAGTCAGCATAGGCACGTTGTCAATTTACTTCAGGTAATGGTATTTAATTATACATTATTTTTTTTTTTAAATCGTGTAATACATTGCAGTAAAGTAGCTCAAAGGCGAAAAGCACGAGAGGGAACACGCACACAAGGGCATGCACGTAAGCTTGCACTTTCACACACGTATTGCACACATTTGCACGCACGCACTCACGCATCACACACACACACTTGCATACTGCACGCACGCACTCACGCATCACACACACACACGCACTTGCATACACGCACTCACGCATCACACACACAAACACACACTTGCATACACGCACGCTCACTCTCTCTCATGACAAGTAAAATGCTGAACGAGAGAAGAAAACATAAGCTTTGAATAGTTGAAGGGGATTCCAGTTAGAGAAGATAAAACAAGGCGTTGTTGTTGGAGTGTGTGGGAGTGTGTGTGTGTGTGTGCGTGTGTGTGTGTGTGTGTGTGTGTGTGTGTGGAGGGGGCGCGGAGTTTGGGTGTAAACAGTGAAGAATAGAAAAGGTAAAGTGTGGAAGGCGGGTGATGGGTGGTTGGGAAGGGGTGTCACTGACGGGTGGGTTGTGAGGGTGCAGGGAGAGTGAGTGAAACGGGTATAAGGGTAGCGAAAGCTTTCTCATTATTTCCAAACAGTGCTTCATGGTTGGCGGTGAAGCGTAAAAAGACTTGGAACAAAAGATATTTTCGAGCGCTACATCGGCACACCACAGAACTATACAATGACCACCCCGACTCTATTCACGCATAGCATACAGCAAAAGACGGAACAATAGAAGGTAAAGACCAAAGAAGAAGAAGGAAAAGAAGGAGAATGATTAAAAAAAAAAAGCCAGACAGACCAACTGACACAAGGAAAGACAGAAGACGAAGCAGATTTGATTAGATATTCAATGTTTATAGGGTCCAGCGGACTGCCAAGAGCCGAATCAGGACCACATAAAATTAAGCAAAATCAGACTAAACTGCTAATATTTAAATAGGGTAAAAGATGTAAATAAAACCAGTCTTACTAATATAATTTAACCAAGAATATAAACAAGACGACATAAAACAAACCAACATCATGTAAAATTGTAAACAGATGATTACTATTTGCAAACTTAAAATCTCAATAAAAGGTATATTTCTCTTTCATCAACCAGATTAGCACAATCAGACATAAAATGGCGGACGGAAAAGGACTTATCACATGCAAAGCACCACGGTGGTCCTTCTCCTTTTAAAAGGAAACGTTGGGTGACGGAAGTATGCCCAATATAAAGGCGAGCCAAAACAGTTTAAATCTATCTACTGAACTGAACTTTCTTCTTTGCGAGTGGACGCAAGGTTAGGCAAAGAAGCAGACAAATCTGGGAGAATTTGAAATAATTTGTTTCTGGTTTGATTAGACCATTCGGTCTGCCACAGCCGTTTACAATAAGAGCCAGTCATACAACGCAGGTCAGAGTATGGAACAAATTGGAAAATCTGTGAAGGCAAATCTAGATGCAGAGCTTCTTTAGCCGCTTTGTCCACTTCAGTATTGCCGCGGATGCTCATGTGACTAGATACCCACATTAAAAACTATCTTTTTACCCTCATAAACAAGTTGTGTGTGGAGGAGGTCATGGATCTCCGCCAGAAAAGGGTTCGATATCTTTCTCGTGGAAAGAGCCTGAAGTGCTCACAATGAATCAGACCTGATTAAAAATGAGGATGATACAACTATTTCAGAGAAGAAGAAGAAGAAGACGAAGAAGATGATGATGATGAATAAGAACAAGGAGAACAAGAACAAGAACAAAGAAGAAAGAAGAAGAACAATAACAAAACGGAGAAGGTAGAGAAGGTGGAGGAGAAAATTGAGATTTGAGTTCCACAGTAAGATTGACGGGATCGTCAAAACAGATTGGATAGGGGGTGGGGTCGGGGGAATGATAATAGTGTTAAGTTTGTGTGTACAGAAAAACTACAGAAGGTGAGATCAAAGATTAAATATGAATGTGTGAGAAAGAGAGAGAGAGAGAGAGAGAGAGAGAGAGAGAGAGAGAGAGAGAGAGAGAGAGAGAGAGAGAGAGAGAGAGAGATGCATATACCTCCATGGAGAAAGAGAGAAAGAGCAATGATGAATGATAGGAAGGCAAGATGGCGGCGAGGTTGATGGCGAAAGAATGGGTTTTGTGTGCACTAAGGCAGACGACCGTTCAATCCTTTGTCAATTTGCCTCCGAAATCGACAGCGACCCTGCCCGCCTCTTCCACCAACCACCACAGACCCACCCTTTAGGCCTACTGTATTCCAGTTGAAGCATCTTCTTTCCATTCTTCCTTCCATGCCTCCCTCCTTTCCGTAGTGAGGGACACCCTATTTTCTTCCAACCCAGCTTCAGCTTTTTATCGGACTCAGTTTGCTATTCTTTCATACCTGATAGACACCGGCTAATCCTAACTCGAGCCTCAGTTTTCGTAAAACTCAATTTTCTTCGCCCTGAACCCTGGTGTTCAATACGATCACACTAAGGATATAAGGATGGTTATTATGGGTCTACAATACAAAAATTCACACACAATCTACTGTTATCAAGTTCGTTCCACAAGCTAGATCTTATCTGAAGCAACGTTGATTTTATCCACGAGTATTGCAACAACTAAACCTATATAAACCTATATAAAACAAAGATTTTTGGACATAAACTATATAGTAAACAATAGAAAGATTTCATTACATTTTCGTTTTTTTTACCATCATAGCGAATGTACTTTTGTTCGTAATGGCTTCTTACTATAATTACGTTCTCTTTCGTATTTTAAAATCTGCCACGAATCAAACTGCATGCAGCCATCGCGGGACAGAAGTAGGCCTACCCTCTTTCTGATCACGACTGTGAACCCGGAGAGAACTCTGAACCCATGAACAGTTTCCGCTGACATCTGCTCCATCCTATTTAAACCAGCCATCATCATCTCGGTTGAAATCCTGCCAAGAGACATCACTAATTCTGCTAGTGACCCGACAGTGCACACACTGACAGTATGATTTCACCCAGCTATCATCTGCCAAGAGTCGGAATGGAAATTATTCCCCCGCGCCGTCTGTCTCGTTTCTACAATATTTTTCTTGATAAAATGGAACAAAGGGGGTGTTTCAGGTTGTTGGTTTTTAAAAATAGAAATGGGCTTCCACTGTCTTGTTACTTTATACAAACTGATTTATTTTAAATTCAACATCTTCTTTCACAATACCCTTCAATAGCGCTAATGCAACGACAAAGTCATTACATTTGTATAACAATAACATTTAAATAGGTCTACCGTTTTCTAAGCTGTAGTAGTTTCTGCTGTGCGTGGGAGATGTAGATGCTTGCATCTTGTAGTTGGCTTTAATGAGCTGTGACTCAACCCTCCACCCTTACCAACTTTTTCCTCCACACCCTCGGTCCCTCCTCATCTTCTCTGTCCCGAACAGCACTATATTAATTGCTGGCGCATTGTCAATGCGTCATTTCCTCTGACGGATGAGCAAAGGGATTCTGGCTTTGGTTCAAATTCGTCTTCCTTTCCTCCTCCTAAAAAGTGTTCATTTTCGAAACCCTGACGGTCGCACAGCTTCTTTTTCTTCTATGCGTATTTAATTTAAGGCGCTTTCGATCCTTTCCTTTCCTATCCTATTTCTTTCTTTCCTTTCTCCCCAAATCGTGTTGGTGTTTGTTCGGGCGTGCGCGTGGCCTCTCTCCTTCACCTTTTCGTTCTGTCAGCCTGGCATCTGTGTATCCTAATGATTGGACTCGTCACTATAATCCTCTATCTCCACCTCCTTTGTATTCCCTTTCACTCCCAACCCTATCTCCTTCCTCCCTCCCTCCCTGCCTGTCCTGACCATGTTCTATATCCTGCATCATTTGCTCTCCGCTTCCTCTCTTTTTTCTGTTCTTCTCTGGAGCTAGCCACGGGGAGATCCACCTTTGAGGGTGAAATAGTACAAGATTGCATCTTCAGTAAATAGTCCATGACCCAATCTCCATATTTTTATTTCTAGAAAGTCAACAACTCTGTCCATCCCGTTGTAACATCGTCAAAGTTTCGGATGTCTTACTTTAGCCGGGCGCCTTTGCGCATGCGCCAGGTCAAGTCGGGCAGCTTTTTCACGATGTTCTTAGGCGTCGTAACACTAATCCTAACCCTAAACCCTAACTCTAACCCTAACCCTTACTAAGACTACGATAGCACTGTGCGCATGCGTCGAATTGTGTAATGCGTCGACCAGTCACACCGTGTCTGTTGGTCATCTTTCCACTCAAAACAAATAACATACGCACGCGCTACACGACCGCAGCGTGCACACTCAATTCACTTCACCCCCACACAAACCATCCCTAGTACTTGGGCTTGTATTCCCTACCCCTCTAGATTGCAGTCGTGAGCATCGGTTTCAAACCTTCAGTTCTCTCTGTTTGTGTTCAACTTCATCTATACAGTGAATCAGATAGTTCATGATGTTGATGGAGTACCTCTAGCATCTGGAAATAGTCAATAATTACTACACTGCTACGGCAAACAGTGTGAGGCTGGAGGTTTGCATAGTGATGATAAATACAATAGCAATCAGCGTTGTTCAATCGCTAGTTTGGAAGTTTTTACGCAGATTTTGCAGCAAGCACACAGAGTCTCCAAAACTCATGTAACGATTTCGCTGTTAATCAGCTCTGTGCTTCTTAAAGAATGGCTGACGGCGGCGTCGGTGATCGAAGAGTTATGTTTGAATCAAGTATAGGCCCAAGCAGGCTGGGACACAAGGTTATGTAGGAGTGTGATTTTGCGACACCCCGGGAATCAACAGACTTTGATAATGACCGAATCCCATAGCGGTATCTTTATGAATCAGCTATATGGAGCCTTGATGATGAACATACACTGAATATTAACAAAATACAGCGAGTGACCTGCACACAGATTTATGTTTATGGTTTTAACACTAACCTACAATACAGCGATTTGATTTTGATCCTGACATCAACTTGTTTCCGGCCTCAGCGGGCCTTGATAATCTGCATATCTGATGGAGTCTGACAAGGGGCATGAAGGAGGGACCAGGTTATACAAAGGGATCAGACCAAATATTGACGTTGCTGTTGTGGACGTTGTTTGCCTGCTGCGATACTAGGGGCAGATAATTTGACAGCATGTCTCCTGCTCTATGCTATCGCCGGCATTGAAGCTGCATCACCTTTCCCCCTATCACCAATGAGTTTCTAGTCCTACATCAATACATTCCTCAGTGTTCATAGTTATCTTGCAACACAACGCAAACTCACCCACACACCCACACTCGCCGTGACTAAATAAAGGCAGTAAAATAATAGGGAGGTGAAAGAGATGAAAAAACTAGCAAACTCTTATATTCGAGCATCCGAGAATACACAATGCAATAATAATACAATAATAAGGGTAATATTGACCTGGACAATAAGTACGAATCGATGATGTCAAATACCATGGTGTCAAAAATGATGATGATGATGATGATGATGATGATGATGATGATGATGATGATGATGATGATGATGATGATGATCATGATGATGATGATGACTGACAAAACTGTACTAAAATAAACTAGTAGTCCATGGTTCATAATCACAGAATAAGGTTAAATCAGTATCAACAGTACTGTACTATTCTTGTAGTGTGTGTACTACAGAAAGCACTTCTAAGTAAAGGTAAACACTAACATACTTCACAGAGTTTGTTTGTATGTAGATTATAGTCACACGACACTTTCGCATATAGGTGACTACTGGACCGATTTATACTGACACCAGCGGGCCAGTTGTTGGTAAAGGGGAAAATAATATGATCACACGTTGACCAATCCGGGATTCGAACCAGCGACCTTTCGGTTACTAGCAAGACGCTCTTACCAACTGAGCTACCCGGCCCCTCTTTAGCAGAGTATAGACCTTCACCTTAAATAAGTGTGCATGGACTGGAGTCTATACTGACCTTCTTACGCCAAGGAAGTCATTTGCTGGACCATCAAGCCCCCCAGGCTGAACGTGCTACACCGTAATGACCATTCTGTGACGTTGCAGGTGGCCATCATAATTACCAATGGGCTAACTCTTGACAGTCTATTAGACTGTAGGGTACGACGAGTCTCAAAGAAGATGCTATATACTTGCTAGTAGCCTACTACACTAACAACTTCTAACACAACGTCATTCTGGGATGTTGCTGATAACTGTATACTTTAGTTTCAACTGTTCTCTAACCGTCGATGTGGTTGACTGTGCAGGCTATTTGACTATATGCAGTACTTTAGTCTGTCTGTCTCTGTCAATCAGTGCTGATAAACTGGGGACGTGACGGGGTGGATAGACGAAGATTGTTAATGATAAACTATTCCTATCCTATCCCGTAACTCAAAGGTCGTTGAGGCACCACATCTGATCGTTTAACCAGCATACTCCATCTTTCTCTGTTCTCAGCAACCCTCATGGCTTCGCTCAGTGTCAAACCAGTCCATGCTATAATGCTGTCCTCCCACCTCTTTTTCGGTCTCCTCTTTTTCTGCCTCCTTGCACCGTGTCTTGCAGGATGGTTTTTGCAAGGCCTGATGATCTGGTGACGTGGCCATACAATCGGAGTTTCCGTTTCTTCACCACTGTGAGCATGTCATCATGCTGACCAATGGCTTGTATGATGGTTTATCGGACTTCGTTGTTGGTGATGTGCTGGGTATAGGAAATGCCCAGAAGTCTTCTGTAGCATCTCATCTCCGTGCTGTTTATTCTTCGTTGTAGATCTGCTGTGAGGGTCCATGTTTCGCAACCGTATAGGAAGATGAAGATGACAAGGGAGCGTATCAGCCTTACCTTGGAATGTAGACTGATGGTCCTCAGGAGTCTTTCAAAATGGGCTTCAACCTTGTCAGGGCAGCAGTTGTTTGTGGGATCCTGAAGGGACCCATTGTCTGATACAATGGCTCCTAAATATTTTAAGCTATGCACTGTGTTGAGGGATTGGCCTTGGAATTTGATGTCCATTTTGATGCTTTTGGTGTTGTTGTTAATCATCAGTTTGGTCTTCTCTGCACTTATTTCCATTCCATAGTCTCTGGAGGTGGTGTCAAGCCTCTGTACAAGCTGTTCGAGTTCTTGTTCCTCTCCAGCCAATCCATCAATGTCATCCGCCAAACGGAGGTTCGAGATTGCTCTACCCCTTATGCTGCCTGTGCCTACGTGATCTGCAATGGCATCTGACATGATGCGTTCTAGGAAGATGTTAAAGAGTGTTGGAGTAGGCATCATTGAAGCACACCGATTGTTGTTCTGAACCAGTTTCTGATGGCGCTGTTGTGGAGAACTGCACAGGTAGCCTTGTCACACAGGCTTTTGATGGCTTCAATAATTTTAGGGCTGATGTTGTACACTCTCATAGTTGCCCACAGAGCTGCATGCCAGACTCGGTCAATCGCTTTCTTGAAGTCTACAAACACATGATATAGATGTTGTTGGTGCTGTAGGTATTTCTCGCAGATTATTCTGAGGTTGAAAATCTGTTCAGTGGTACTTCGTCCTGCTTGTTCGTCAGCTATGAGTTGTTCAGCTTGGGGTTTCAACCCGTTGAGTATTATTTTCAGGAGGACTTTGCTTGTATGGCTGATGGTGCGGTAATGTTCACACTCCTGAAGGTTACCCTTTTTGGGAAGAGTGATAACTATTCACTTCCTGAAAAGCTAGGGCAGCCGTAAGTGCAATGTTTTACGACCCTTAGCCTGTCAGCGAGCGAAGAAGAGCTAAAACACACAGCCCAGCAGTTGCCGTGTTAAGAACAGGAGGATGTAGCTTTAAAGACATGTTTCATATAAATCATATCAACCACTACCGTGAAAAAGTCAAGAGGCTGTCGACGATTATACCTGCTGAAACAGGTTCAGCTTATTATAATTATACCGCTATACGTGTAATGTAGTAGGTATAGGCGGTAAACTGTTTTCAAGTTTGGTTTATTAGTAGTTATCACATTTCCGTGGGACTCCTGAAAGAGTGCGAATGTGAGATGTTCGGATTAAATTAGGAAGGTGGATAGCTGTATACTGTCTTGTTCAAATAAGATCTACTGCCGCCTGTTCTCAACGGTCCCAATATTTGCTTACTTTGAGTCCATCGGAGGCAACCATAATTATTACTTAAAGTAACAGCTTGACTGTTTTAATGTTCTTTATCTCAGACTCACTGTACAATTATCCTTAGTTTAAAGCAAATGCCACTGCACTGATCTCTGACCAATAACAGTGTTATCTCGTTTTTCCACAGATAAGAAGGATTACTTCTCGAACCTTACACTGCTGTGTTTGATATAAACCCATGCAGCATTTTAGCCACATAAACACGCAATCCACCTGTGTATCTGCGTTACCTGTTGTCAAAGGGGACCACAAACGTTTTCAAAGGCCCACTGGAGCATTTTCAACGAGGTACTAAAACCCTTTCAAAGGCTAAGCCTGTTTGAGTTATGACAGCCACAGGGTTACGAGAGCCTTTAAACTGGAGTACAATGCGTTAAAGCCGTGATAAAATCAGCCTGATAAAAATAGTAACTGAACGTTGATAGTCTCTTATGACGGCCCACTAGCGCCAAAACCGAGAGTTTGTAATTATCAAGAGATAATTGAAATTAGCACGTGTTCTGTTTAATTTACAGATACCGGTAATCCGCAATGTTATTTAATAATTATCAGGATCTGACACGCCTTCCTAGCGCCCAAACCTTATAATGACAAATATCATGAGATAATGACAAATATCATGGAAGAATTACCATTATCAAGAGATAATTACAATTCTTAAAAAATTACAAATATCTTCGCGTGATCATATTTAATTTTCAGTTTGAGCTCTAGCAATCCGTCTGGAATTGCGCCAAAACCGAAAATTGTAACTTGATAATTACAATTTTTACGTGCTAATTGTAAATATGTCGTTGATATTTGTAATTATCCCATGATATTTGTAATTATCCCATGATATTTGTAATTATCAGGTTTTGGTGCTAGCAGGCCGTCATAGTCTCTAGGACATGGGATGCGTTTCATGAATCATTTGGTTTAAACAAATAGTTTTATTCAAGGAAAAAACATATAATTTCAAACAATAATTTACAGGATAGGCAACAAGCAAGCTTATATAAGCCCACCCTGTATGACAAAATTCTACATAATAATTAATTGACAGGCAACTGATAGTTGCATATAATTAAAGAAGAATACAACAATTTAAAAAGATAATATAATAAATTAATTAATGAATCATTTTTCTCTCTCCACACACACACACACACACGCACACACACATACACTACAGAGAGAGGAGAGAAAGAGAGAGAAAGAATGTTGAATTTGATTGACATGAACCATCCCTACAATGCTCAGAAATCCTGATTTTAAAAATAAAAATCAACGTAACTCAATACTAAATGAAAGATAATAATCTCCAAGGATGCGAGAGATTAATCATCTCATTTAAATATAATAACCAGGCGCTACATAATGAGGAGAGAAGAAATGTATTTTGTGAAAAATCCACAGTTGAAAGAGGGGCGGAAGAAATAGGGAGTGTGTGTGTGTGTGTGTGTGATCAATATCAAAATGGTTAAACACTCTCTTCACAAGAACACAATGCGCGCGCCAACAATAGATATACGCTCGTAGACACAAGTATGCATTCTCTTATTCACTCATATCTTACCACGCACTCACACCAACCTCACCTGCCACCCTCTCCCCCACGCCCAACGTGCGCTCAAGACAATCTTTATACGTCAACGACTTACCAACGCACGACGATTAAGACAGTGCTAATGCTGTAATGCTTCTTGGACCGAATTGTACACACAAAACAACAACAACAACTTTAAGATAGAAACGATTGTGTACAACACCTGAAGCAATAAGTTGTTGAGCTTAACCTTGTACTTTGTCTGCTGAAATGGTGTGGTGTTAAACAAAACTAGAAAGATCTCCAGAAGTGTTAAGGGATAGGAATAGCAACTGTCGATCCTTAATTAATATCAAACAGTCAAGGCCTAACTAAATGCACCTACGTCAAAGTGAAAGGTGAGGGTGCATTTGGACTTCGGTCTTGTCTGGCCTGACGATAACTGATTTGTCAGACCATAATTACGCCATCATGACTTTCTTACGGCTGCCGAATCTCTTGTGAAGTTGTGACATAATGTACGCACTAGAAGCCGAGTCAGAGAGGTACTAAATGCTTGTGTGCTGCTGCAGAAAATCTTCAGCGCAATATCCGTACATGTATCTGTACAAGATAACATGCGCAGCTTTGCCAATTAACTTTTCACAGGGTCCAATAGGCAGTGAAATGTATTCTCATGTACATCATATATTGAGTGATTGAACTGTTCTTATAGAGAGTGTGCTCTTTTTAAGCTAAAGGAGTTGCTCAAAGCTCTGGCCCAAAACAGGGTATAGTCACCCAACGTTTCAACGTTTCTGTGTACGAAACCACTGTTGGTTTGCACTGTTAGATAAGTTGATTGATTGATTGATTGATTGATTTATTGTTGCTTTAGGTCCAGCGGACTCTTCCGAGCCAAATCAGGACCGGACAACCCCCGATCCGCATAAAAGATCTGCTGAAACAACCCCAGGGGGAAAATTGAATGCCCTCCACCGGCCAGTCACTTTACAATAAAGACATCCCACGCGGGGGACGGCTGAGGGTTGACCTCAACTACGCGAACACCCCGGTTACAAAAACAAAATAGAATACAAACATCATTATAAATCATCAACCAAACACATACATATAAAATGCCTATAGTGCTAAATAGTACATTCATAGGAAGCCCTAGTGACCACCCGGCAGAAAGCGTCCAACACTCCCAAGCTGATCCAACAGACCTCATACACAAACAAGGAGTCTTGTCCAGGAAGAGTTTTCAAGAAAAAAGGTAGGTCATTGATCTAGCGAAGAAGAAGATAGTATAGCAGAGTGAAGGACAGAGCAAGAATAGGAAAGAGTAAATGAGGAAGACAGCGACAGTGGGAATTTAAAGCACTAAATTTCCATAAAGTGGGGATACTATTTATACTGAAAACCCCCGGCACTCCAACGGGGGTACTGTTGCCGCAGTGAAGCGTCTTGCCTATAAAGGAAAGACAGGTTTTCAACTGTGGCTTTCACTGTTCCCTTTATAGGTTTGAACAATCTACAGTGGCAAGATTGCTCATGACCCCAAGGGGTAGTTAGATAAGTTAACCGTCTATGTTACTTGATCATGTGCAGTTTGCGTGGGCTGCGGGGCATAACTATTCCCAACCCCGTTCACATACAGTCGAAATTAAGTGCTAAAAAAAAGTCATTTATGATACGTGCTGAGCACTAAGCCTAAGGTTAGCACAATGTTCTCAACTAGACCCATGGCACGTAAATTGAAACGCAATGTTAAGGCGTCTCGTCGACTTTCAATGAGCAATAAATAAGCCACATGCGGCTGTGATACGTCGCCTCAAGCTCTAATAGCCACCAGATACTGACCGTTGCCTGCGGGAGTCGTTTGGGACAGAGTTTGTCTCGTCTTTATAAAGTTGTTGACGGTTCGAATCCACTACGGCTCTTACTTCAGAAGTTGTTACTATGGTCACTATGTGTAGATAAAAGCAGCGAGATTTTGGAGAAGAATAAAAAATGTTAAAAAGGCATACATCAGCGGTCCATGCTCTCTCGTGTGTCAAAGGTGTCACTGCGCTACAACTGCTACTTTTCATTGAAAAGAGGACCCAAATGTCACATCCCTTGAGCAACATACCCTCTCCAAAAACATCCTTCTTCATATATATATATATATATATATATATATATATATATATATATATATATATATATATATATATATATATATATATATATATATATATATATATAGAGACATGAATTGTTCTTATGTGGGGCATTTTCCGTATTTTTGAGTTTATTGTGGGGCATAAAAAAATTGTGGGGCTTGTAAAACACCCCACAATTTTAACCTGTTTACAATATTGCCGCGGGGTTGCTGATTACTGTCCTGTATAGATCTCGCAACAACGTTTTATATAAAATTGTACCCAAAAAATAATTGGATTGCCTCCCTTGCTTCAAAACTTTTCAATCTGTCCGCCATGGTGACTTTGCCATGGTGATTTTAATCTTCAATGTGAAAGGAGAGTTACCGTTCTTGATTCCAACGAGAATGGCCTCGCGAAGATTCAGAGAGCCTGTGCTTAAACCGGTGAGTGGAAATTTGTTATACTAGTACAACACTAAGTTTGAACAAAATTGGTCGATGTAGTTGTTTATCTTTCAAAGCAAATTGTGTTTTTAACATGTCGGCGAAGGTTGCTCAGTGAAGCACCGGTGCGGTGGGTCGCTATTTTTCATTGAACTTATTTTACTAAGTCTAAGGGGTTTGGTCTAGGTGCATGAGTAAACGCGTGTTCAACTACGCATTGCATTAATGTTACAGTCTTCTTCTTCTTCTTCTTCTTCTTCTTCTTCTTCTTCTTCTTCTTCTTCTTGGATTGTAGCACTACAATAACATTTTGATGACAAAGAAGACACCTTCGCCGATGTTTTCAACGCAACAAAAATCGTGATTTGTTTTGGGAAAGTGACATTTTTGCTACTACAGTACTAGACTACACGCAAAAAGCCGAGGCACTTTTTCGGTATATCTCTAAAACTCTAACAAGGTCTACGCCACAGTTCATACTTAAACGCCATTTAGATTATGTCTACTGCATTTCATTTTAACTCAAAAGGGCACAGTCGCTAAAGGCTCGTACATGTTTTGTAGGCCTACGTTTTGCTTGTCAATCGTGGCAGCCATTTTCGATGGTCAACTTTCAAACAATCATTTACACTCAATTTTCCACAGAAAATGTTTATTAGGGAATCCGATGACAGATGAATTATTCATTTCTGCTTTTATGCGGATATCGTTTGGAATATTACTACATTTAATGTAAATCAAGCTGTTTTTCACTACCCTACCTAACAGGAAAATCGGCACACCGATTGGCTGAATGGCTTTTCCTAGCAGAAGTCTTGTTTGCGCTTTTTCACTATATCGTACGCTTTATGATTAATCACAGAATTCTAAGTTTTTCTTTCAAAAGTTGATAATTGAATGGTGTTTAAAGATAAACTAGGCGTACAGTTTGTTACATCTACAGAAATAAACCAAAAAGCTGTATCAGAACAGTAGATAATAGTGATATTTATTTAAAATTCCTTTTAATATAGGCCTACTCCCTACTGTACTGCGTTGCTAACATTGTTGTGTAAATAGACTATTAAAAAAAAGTTTTTCTTTGCCTTTGGTTTATTGGTTTATTACAATGCTGTGACAAAAGGCTTTTTTAACTTACTGCTTTGGATTATTTTTATTTGATTAGGCTAATTATTTCATTTATTTACGTAATTTTTTATTTCATTTCCTTTATTTTATTTTATTTTATTTATTTTCTTTTTTTTTTTTGGGGGGGAGGTAGGAGGAGGGGGGTGTTGAATTTGTATCATTTTTTTTTCAGAAATCTAATAACTATATTAAATCAAAAAGTGAAAGAAGAAATAGTTTCCAATGGTAAAAAGCCGAAGTTGCTGTGCATAATTTATTCTCGTTTGTCACTACCCTACGGTAAAAAAAATGTATGTACTCTCCTCCCTCCCCCCTCCCTCCCGTCGCTAATTTGGAATACCCCCCCCCCCCTCTGAAGGCCTTGATCCGGCCCTGGCTCATCAGAGAGAGAGAGGAGAAAAAGAGAGAGAGAGAGAGAGAGAGAGAGAAAAGAGAGAGAGAGAGAGAGAGAGAGAGAGAGAGAGAGAGAGAGAGAGAGAGAGGATAGGGGGCCTAGTATAATGCAAAACGAACCACATCCTTGAGAGTAGATAATGATCTAGGCTTTGGAGACAGAGGAGATAGCACGCAAGAAGTAAAATTGTTTGTCCCCTGTACTTCTTACTAAAAAGGTAACACTGTATATATATATATAATATAGGCCTAAATATAAAATTTCTTTTTTTTTATACTTTGTTTACACAGTGGATCGTACATGCAAAGTTCAGCAGTGGTTGAAGGGCAATCCAGCACAGACCTGTGATGAAACATCTATGGAATCGTTGGTAAGAAACATGTTGTCTAGGCTACTGTTGTCTGTTAAGTTACTTTCTTCTTCTTCTTCTTCTTCTTCTTCTTCTTCTTCTTCTTCTTCTTCTTCTTCTTCTTCTTCTTCTTCTTCTTCTTCTTCTATCACCATCGTCAGCAGCAGAAGCAGCACCAGCAGCTTTATCTTCCTCCTCCTCCTTCTCCTTTTCCTCCTCCTCCTTATCATCATCATAATCATCAACAACATTATAATCATCATCTTTTTCTTCTTCTTCTTCTATCATCATCGTCAGCAGCAGGAGCTTTCTCTTCCCCCTCCTTCTCCTCCTCCTCCACCTCCTCATCATCATAATCATCACCATCTTCTTCATCTTCTTCTTCTTCTTCTTCTTCTGAATCAGAAACTTTCAGATAACCATTTTTTACTAACCTATCAATAGGGATACATTGTCCTTGCTAAGAAAGCAATTACCAGCAAATCGATGCATGTATCTCCAAGAAAGAAAAAAAATTGTTCACGGCAATGACATTTAAATTTACATTGGCTTACTCTTGTGAAGGAAAACTACTTGCTACATGCCAAATTTTCTCCTGTTTTAACGCCCAGCAGACAAAAATTAGAGCTACTCTTTATTGTCTAACTTTAATGTGCATGTTTATACTTTATTTTTATTTTATTATTATTAATATTATTATTAATATTATTATTATTATTATTATTTTTTTTTAATTCAGCCTCCTGATTGCTCAGACGATGAAAGGCTTGACTTTGAGTTCGACCCAGAATCAGAGTCGGAGGTGGAGTCGGTGATAGAGTTGGTGATGGCACATGACGGTAATTTTGTTAATATTCCTGAGAAATAATATTTTGGTAATTTTCCTGAAAGACTGTAAACAGTGGAATCTGCTGGACACACTTTAAGGGTTTTGTGTTTATTCAGTTGTGGTTTGTCTGGTTTGTTTCCACTAGATCATTAAGGCCATAGAAGTAAACTGGTCTAACTTGACTTTTTCTTGTTCAGAAAAACTACCTCCAAAGGTTTTGGAAAACGTATGTCGGGACACATTTTACATCATTTACTTCACTTACTTTAAAATGTGTCTGTGTGTGAATTGTAGACACTGACATGTATTTGGATAAATTATGATGTCATGCTATTGTTTTTCATATGTATGCTTCAGTTCATCGGTATGGTTATATTCCAAAAACTTGTACTATTAGTATTACCTTGGGTTGTTTTTTTAATGTGAATGAATGCTTCAGTTCCTCTGTATGTTTATGTCCTGAAAACTTTTCGTGTACTGTAAATTGTTCATGTATCCCTTTATAAATGGGGCAAGGGCTAGATGTAAAGAAGCACCCCTGCTTACTCTTCACCCTGAGAATAAAAAGATTCTCTCTCTCTCTCTCTCTCTCTCTCTCTCTCTCTCTCTCTCTCTCTCTCTCTCTCTCTCTCTCTTCTATTTTCTTTCCATTTTTCAATTTTTCCTTCCTAAATTTGGGTGGTTTGCATCCAAGTGCAATACTAATTTTCTTATTTTTAAATTTTGTGTGTGTGTGTTTACAGGTGCTGCGGATTGGACGAGGAGAACTAACAGTGGTCAGGCGCCCAAGTTCTGTAGAAGATGCTAAACGTGAAAACTATCTTCCTTGTGTTCAATGTAAAGGGTGGATTTTTGAAAACAATTTATCGCTACATTCAATCAATCATTTTGTTGTCCGGTTTACCCTAAAACCAATGTTTTATCTCATCTTATTCAATAATCTGTAGATATTTAGCAATCGTTACATATATAAAATTAAAACTTACAACAAACGAGGGGCAAATGATTTGGTAAAATGTGAATTTTTTGTTGCATTTTACCATGCCATATTTTGATATATTTTTTACTTTACAAGAATGCAAGTTTTTTTGTGCATGAAAATCGTTTCTTTTGTTTTACTTGAGTGGTAAGGGAGAAAGGTGTATAGGGAAGATGCACTTAAACAAAATACATAAAAATGTACATTGAAAGTACCCTTTTCAATACCTAAGGTGCTAGTAATTTTGTGCCTAAAATGCCTTAGATGTCACAGATTTTAACCTTTATGTAAAAAAAATTTAACCCATGTAAATGCCAATTACCTAAAAAGAATATTTGGCATATTTGTTTTGCATAATGATCTGCTGTAATAAAGTTTAAAGTGAAAATAAACATTCAGTAAAAGTTTTATTTAAAAATCTCTCTCTCTCTCTCTTTCTCCCCCTCTCTCCCCCCCCTCTCTCTCTCTGTCCTTCTTCTTCTCCTTTCTTCGTTTTCTTCTTCTTCTTCTTGTCAAGTTTTCTTTACCTTAGTTATTGAAAAAAAATCGGATTACTCATTTCATGTTTAGTTCGTTGCCAAATTTTCAGCCGATTCGGGTCAACATAATAATAAATGAAAAACAAACCGGGTTGATGGGGGACATTTAAGGAAGAGAATAAGTATTCATAAGAAGACACTAAGTAGAAAGTAAAAAGAAAATAAATAAATAAACTCAGCCTTAATCCATACAATAAATTATAATAAAAACATTAATGATGGTGTTTAGAATGATTTCATTATGCATTCATTCACTTCTTCATTGATTTATGCAATCCTGCTTCGTTCATTCATTCTTTAATAGTTTACATTGTATCGAGAGCAGAGACATACACACATTAATTTGAATAAAATTGCAGCAGATGAAATATTTAATTTCCAATGATCAAAAAATGCATGAAACATTCATTCACACTGCAATTACACAACAATAAATTACTTTCTTCCTTTTCCCATTCACATAATAATAATTAATAATAATTTATTTCATTTAAACATTCTACGCCTTTCCCTCAGGAGAAGCTCAAAGCGCAGTTACAGCCAGCCTTAACTAAATAATCAAGGAACATAAAAGAATAAAAGCATCAAACACAATACCAAACACCACAGTATTAAAATATAGTCAAACACACCCACTCACTCTATGTCTCCCACGCATACACACACACACATACATACATACATACACCACATACACACAACCACAACCACACACACAATAAAATACAAAAGCACAATAAAATTGTCTATCTCTATCACCACAGTATTAAAACATAGTCAAACACACCCACTCACACACCCAAAGACATACACACAATAAAATACAAAGCACAATAAAAAATTGTCTATCTCTATCACCACAGTATTAAAACATAGTCAAACACACCCACTCTCTCAATGTCTCCCACGCACACACACACACACACACACACAATAAAATACAAAGCACAATAAAATTGTCTATCTCTATCAGTATACGTGCATTTCACACAGAAACAGAAACGAGCAATTTGCTTAAAAACGCCATGGAACAACTACTATGATCAGCACAAAAAGACACCACAACACAACACCTGCACAGACACTCAAGCAGCCAAACACACCTGGGCCACAACGACGACGAAGATGAGGAAAACAGCGACGATGACGACGACGATGACGACGACACTGAGAAAGAAGATGACAACGACGGTGACGATGATATGATGAGGCTGATAACGACGATGTTGATGATGACGACCATGATGACGACGATGATGAAGGTACGATGACCACAAAAGAGGTTGAGGACGGCTGGTGGGCAGGAATTTATTTCAAGAGGTGTTCATGGAAAAGATGTGTTTTAAGTCTAGATTTGAATGCAGATAGAGTAGGGGTGTCACGGAGAGGCTGAGGCAAGGAATTCCAAAGTGTAGGAGCAGCAAAAGAGAAAGAACGACGACCATACGTCTCCAGCTTGATGCGTGGCACAGAAAGGTGACCAGCGTCAGCGGAACGGAGAGATATATGGCCCACAACATGTAACATATAATGGCCCACAACTAGCAACAGTAGGCCTATATATCTGCCTCATAAACAATTCTATTATAAAAAGCCCCACAATGCTCTACATTTTGAAACACATATATATATAATGCCCCTCAAACCAACACCAGACAGAAAACCCCACAATAGGTTTATACATATAATGCCCCACAACTAGCAACAATATACATCTGCCTCATAAACAATTCTAATATAAAAAGCCCCACAAACGTCTAATATAAAAAGCCCCACAAAGGTCAACATTTTTTATATATATATATACATAAAGCCCCATAAAAAAATGCCCCACAAACCAACACCAGACAGAAAACCCCACAAAAGGTGAGGTTCATGTATATATATATATATATATATATATATATATATATATATATATATATATATATATATATATATATATATATATATATATATATATATATATATATATATATATATATATATATATATATATATAATCATATTTCAACAATCAACACCATCTGGATCCCGTTCCGCTCGAGATACCCCGTGTTAATCTATGATCTAAAGTGTCTAACACGCTTCTACCAGATATTGAAACTTCACTTTACAATTAAAATCTCGTAATTAGTTCATAGCTTAGTTCACTATCTCTGCCACCGCCGAATAAATGGCCAGTCGCTCCGTTTAGATATTTGTCCCAGGGGAACAAAGATCCACATCCGAAATGAAAGAACACTGAAGTTTAACGTCGACCCCCACCCATTTGGCGATATGTCAGACGGTAAAAGAACATTGAGGTTTAACGTCTACACCCACCATTGGCGATATGGCAGACGGGGATAACCATCCCATGGAAAGAGGGGTAGGGACCTGAATCAACACTGAACCACCAGAGCAATCATACTGCTAAAATGGACAGTAAAAATGGCCACATTTTATATCGCCCACCACGGGATTCGAACCTGGGTCATCGGTGTACAGACGGTAAAACGTCAATGCATTGTATGCACGTCTTCGGATGCGTAATTTGTATCCGCTGTTTATGTTGGCAATCAGTCAAAGTACATTCCTACAGGATTAATATACCCTGCTCCTGAGAAAAGCGTGGTCTCCAACGACTTTCTTTGGCCTACGACCGGATGGGTACGACAAAATAAAATCTGTATTTGGTACTTCAAATTCTTGCAGGCTGAAACTATACTTACGAACTGAATTAATTGTGCCAATGCTACGAATAAATAGTACAGCATTGTTAAAGCTAAGTAACTGTAAATTGAATAGATTTAACCCAGCTTCCTTCACTGTCTATTGTAGCAACAGGTTAAAGTATTAAATCGCCAAACTAAACATCACCAGCTGGCACATGCTTGCTTGTTTCGTTACGACCGCTGGTTGCTGTGTCAACATATCGGTAAAATCTGAAAACACGTTGACGCCATCTTGAACAGGAAGAAAAGCAGCAGTGGTCGTGATAATTATCGTGATTAGAGTGACCTTGGTGATTACAAAAACTAGACGGAGAAAAGTTTTATTCAATTTATCTATCTTCAGTAATCAAACACCTACATCATACTCCAAACGAACAGCATCCGAGATGCTTTCCTTAACTTCGGCACCTCTTTTACACACGCGAGCTTATTGTTTACCCTTTGTGTTATTACAGACAACGTGTTTGTCTCTGCCTGTTTGTACGCAGCCGACACCTTTAATATCTCTCTGAGTACAGATTAAAAAAAAACAAACCTGAAAGTTCTTCGATCTAAACAATAATTGGATTGCTCTTGTGTTGTGTTACCTTGACGTTATTCTTTGCTGTGTCTTGTATCTTGAACATTTTGTTAACGGTTAAACCAAAGATTGCATCACGCAAAGATTTTGTTTCAACATGCTTACATAACTCCAGTCCATAACATAACTCAGTCCATAAACTTAAGTGCAGAAACCCCTTTCTTGCGTTTGCTACAGCATTTAATACGTCTTTTCTCTCTTGTCTCCGAAACGTTCGGCTAGCCTCTTCTTTTCTCATTTTCCAACGTGGCCCGAGACAGCGACCTCGTAAATAAGCGACTCTCAGGTGTCAGCGAGCACTGACATTTCCTTTGGCTAGCCAGCAATCCTAGTGCCTCGGGACCACTAAAACCAATCTTGTATTTGAGGTGATGGGAGATAAACAGGTGTATTAAACACTTTGAGGGATTTTCTCGCGATGCCTTAGTAGCAGAGCTGGAATTGTGAGATACAATCTTCCAAGGTCCATTGGAGTGTTGCTCCCGGTCTCAACCATCAGCATAATCCAGTCCAGTACAAAGTCACATGGTATCGTGCAAATCTCTTAGTCTATGACAAGAAAACTTGCTCGAGGCGGTTTAGTAAACATTAGATACGCAGTCATGTCCACTTTCAGCAACCTCGTCTTGTTCTTAACCACGAGGAAGGGATTTAAACTTAAAGAATATATTTTATTTGCACCTCGCTAACCTACATCCCGGATTCTGCGACCACTGACTTAGTTTCCAATTTAAGGTGCGGTCTGACGGGAAGCGAAACAAGAAGCAAAACAGCCAGTAAAACACGAAACATCGTAGTTTTGACTATGTTTATCGTGTGACTAGACCTAAAGCATAACAGCAGCAAAGCGCAAAGTAAAGCAAAGCGGATGCTTTCAGTTTAGAGCTTGCTCTAAAATTTTGCTTTGCTGCGCTGAAGCATTTGAATGCCAGCCAATCAGATGAGCCGACGTACGAAAACTAGGTTATCATGTCAGCGATCATGACCGCATCAAAAGCTACTGGGTCATTAGCAAATCTGAAACAAGACGATACGTTTATTCTCCTCGATCCAATTCAAAGCCACGAGGCATTATGGAATGTTAGAAGTCAAAATTACAGAAACCAAACCCCGAAAAAGGCCTCATGGACTTCTTCTGTGAGGGTCAATCTGACGGAAAGGGAGGTAACTGAATGCGCATTGCTTCCACGCAGATTGTTATTATGCAAAACTTCTCATCGTGTGACCGCTTCACAAAGCAAAGCAATTGCTTATAGCAGCAGACGCTTTGCTATGTTTACCGCTTTGCGTCTGATCCGTTTCCCGTCAGACCGCACCTTTACATGAGGGTACTAACACCATACAGTCATTCTTTGTAATCCTATTCCTACTTCCAATGAGTGAAACAGCGACCCAAACTGTTACCCCGTATGTATGACAGGTATGTTAGAAGAAGAATAAGCAGAAAAAGACAGTGTTTCACGTTCTATAGCTTGGCAGCTTTCAAGAAGAAGACAAACTTGGGATAGCGATAATGAGCCACACTACTGGTTTAAGGAATGAATGACAATGGACCAGCATCCCAGTTTGTCTTCCTTGGTCTCTCTGTGACCCAGCAGCGTTGGCGGTTGTCTCAATACAGTCAATTAGATAGAAACGACGACAAGCGCCCGCCTTCATCACCCTTCCTCCCTCCCTCCCCCCCCCCCCCCTTCAGCACCAACCCATCCTCCCAGCCAATTCCCACACGCCCGACTCAACCCTCATCCTTACTCCAACAACCCGTCCTTGTCTCCTGAATTTTGAGTTTTGAGGAACTGTGTCAGTGCTGGAACATCTTCAATGACACACAGCGTAGCTGATGGAGAGGTGGACGCAAGTCTCGGCTAGTCTCAGCCACGCTGTTTTTGTCAATGATAACTCCTGTGGGTGTTTTGCCATTGCTCTAGTTGAAAGACCCCAATTCGAAGACTTTATTTATTGGGCAAAACCGGGTTTACCCTACAAATTTCATTGTTTAAAAACATTCAACGACTATAAATAAAGAGGGCTTCCGTTGCTCAAAACCAACGCGAAGTTTGAGTTTTCAATTTCGGTTCTGACATGGAGAAATTTTTTTTTCAACCGCACGTACAGTTGTGTGACCTCTGACCCTATATTCCCCGAATGAACCACGCGGCTTACAATGTGCGTCTTTGGTGTCTGGGGTTAAGGTAGGGCCTATTTTATCAAAAGGTGTCGGATAGCGCAGTGGTTGGAGCACTCGCTACTGTGTCGCAAGTTAAGCACCGTCCAGTGCGGTCAGCACGTGGATGGGTGACTGCAAAACGTGAAGCGACAAATAACAACGCCCCCAGTCGACTCAACAGTGACTGAGTACTTAAGGGTGAGGAAGGTAAAGCAGCAAGGGAGAGAGATGGGCATCACCCTCATTACGCTGGCCCAATATAAGTGTGATCTCCAACATCACGCTCCCCTACGGCCACAAGGCTATGGGACTACCTTTACCTTTTTTTTTACCTACCTATTTTATCAACCTAAAACCAAAACCCTTACGAGCAACTGTTTTTACGGGTTCCGCCTCTTCCCGTCTTGGGTAGATGCTGTTGTCAGTTCCAGAATGTTGTCTGGCTAGCCAACGGCTGTTGCTAGTAATAGGGACACACACAAAAACTACGGAATGTTTTCATTTAAAAAACAAAAAACAAAAAAAGTATACTTCCGAAAGAGTCTCGTTTTGGTGACGTAAGATTATTTTCTTCAGTAGGGCAACACTCACTGTGAATGCTAAAAGAATATGTCGAAGAGGCATGGTTAAAGTGGGTCCCTGTAATGTTACATTTTGGCTACGCAGCTTCTAAGGTAACCCTCCTCCTCACCCCTACCAACTACCTAACTCATCATTACCATCTTCTCTCCTCCATGAGACTTAGCCTTTTCGTCACCATCGTTAAAAACACATTTAAAAAAAAGAAAGAGAGAAACGTTTGATACTGTTACACGCTGGTTATTGTTATCAATGGTTGATTCAGCCCCGATGCTTCAATCTTGATAAGTGTAACTCCTATCCTATCCTATCCCATAACTCGGAGGTCGTAGGGGCACCACAGATGATCGTTTAACCAGTGTACTCCATCTTTCCCTGTCCTCAGCAACCCTGATTGTTTCGCTCAGTGTCAAACCAGTCCATTCTCGAATGTTGTCCACCCACCTCTTTTTAGGTCTCCCTCTTCTTCTACCTCTCCCTCTTCTTCTACCTTGCATTGTGCCTTGCAGGATGGTCTTTGCAAGACCTGATGATCTGGTCACGTGGCCATAGCATTGGAGTTTACGTTTTTTCACCACTGTGAGCAGGTCATCGTGTTGTCCAATGGCTTATGTGATGGTCCGTCGGACTTCGTCGTTGGTGATGTGCTGGGTATAGGAAATGCCCAGAAGTCTTCTGTAGCACCTCATCTCCATGCTTTGTATTCTTCGTTGGAGATCTGCTGTGAGGGTCCATGTTTCGCAAGCATATAGGAAGATGGAGATGACAAGGGAGCGCAGCAGCCTTACATTGGAATGTAGACTGATGGTCCTGTCTTTCCAAATTGTCTTCAACCTCGCCAGGGCAGCAGTTGTTTGTGCGATCTGTTTGTCACTCAGATTCGTTTATCCACGCAATCTGTTCACTCAGCAACAAGGCAGGAGTCGTCGTATGAAGTTTTCCAACTTTATTCAGCATACATCAACAACTGCATACAAGATCACTTTCCGAAAATCACTTCAAAGAAAATCATCAAAAATATCCATAAATCAATCACTTTTTCACTACTCAAGGGGAGTCAGGAAGACACAATGCATCACTTCTATAGCCTCTCTCCAATCAAGAAAAAGTTCGAACATTCCAGCATGACGCAATAACACCCAATCAAAATAAAACTCGTCGCCGGAACTATGCACTGTCTTACGTCATAAAACCTTATTTAGGTTTGAAGAATCTCTTAGCTATTACTAGATTTGTCCAGATGTTTCGATCGATAGTAAACAAGCAATTCTATAAAATTCTCCAATAATATCAATTATCATTATACAAAGCTTCTTCTAGCAACAACGCAAATCAAATCAAAGATAAATACACTCTGTTATCGCATGCTTTGCAAAATAAAACGATCGGATGATTTATCGTGCGCGCCTCAAACATAACAGATACACCTTTACAAGATGAAACAGCAAACGTGTGTCATACTAGTATAATTTTGTTTCGTACACTATCTCGTTACAATCCCCCACACCACGTTATCAGATCAAATAACAAATATCATTATGCATTATCTTTTTAGGGTGGTGGGGGCGATTAGGGGGGGGACTCCCATTTTACCTCACTACACACTACTTCCTTCTATCCTGAAACAACAACGACAACAACAACAACAACAACAACAACAACAACAACAACGACAACGACAACAAAACAAGCATCACACCACAAATATGTGCACTGGGATTTTTCTTATTTGTGTTGGCACCAAAACACTGTTTTGTCATCTCTACACGCTCAATCCCTCCATCTATCTTGAAAAGTTCAAACCACATTTATGCATCGTGCATTATTTCCCTTCTCCCTCCCTCTCTCCCCAATCCATGTCTTCCTTGTAACCGTTTTTCTCTTCCTATCACTCTTTCCCTTCCGTCGTTATCCAACAACTATGAAAAACAAAGCTTTATGTTTTACTTGTTTTTGTACAGTCTCTCGTTCTCTAACTAAACATTAGTTCTTTAGCCTTCTCTCTCTAGTCACTATCTTGACAAAATCAAACAACCGACGAGCATTATCAAATCCGAAGAAGACAGACGCTAGCCCGAAATACACGTGAGTGGGTGGTGCTTTTGTACACTCCTATTGTTTTCCCTCGTCTGCATGGAAGTTACGTAATGCTTTTTATTTGGGTCACATCATAAAGTGTTTATTGCAACACTGTCATCAGCGTCAACACAGCACACACAGTGCGCCTGCCTACAAGACCACCAGAGTTCGCTCGCAAGACAGAAGTAGGGAAGATTTGATTCTTTTTTTTTTAGGCCATTTCTGACGAATCTGGTGTACATAATACAAGCCAACGAAAGCTTAAAAAAAAAAGCATTGGTGTTGTGTCATATGTGTTCTAATAATAGGAAATGTTGAAGTTTGGCTTTAAACACACCATCAAATCATCTTAAGCTACATCGTACATAGGCTACATTACGCTTGACTAACTAAGAGTGATCTACGATGACGACAACGACGGAACCAACTTAAACAAGAAGAGTAGAAGGTCGAAGAGATTAAGATAACGGGGTATTGCGAGCGACGGCGACAATGACGATGGGAGAAGATAAGGAGATGACTGAGGATAACACAAAACAAGAAAACAGGAGAAAAGGAAGAGGGGGAGGAAGAAGAGGAGGAGGAGGAGGAGTACGAGGATGGGCAGAAGGAAGAAGAAGTTTTCAAACTGAAAGCAGAGTAAATGATGAAAGTTGTTAGCGGATTCACTTGATAGATTTACTGTTCAGCGATCCCGTTCCCAAGCATCGCAAAACGCTTTTAAAATTATTTACTAAGTGTAACCAAAACATCACCGGAACTGTTAAAACTTCAGTCGCAGAAACATTGATCTACCATCGCCTGAAAATGCATTGCAAGATACTGCCAACTAAAAACATACACACAAAATCCAACACAGTTGATAACATGATATTTTACAAACATACTATTTTGTTTCGCGTTGAAACTTAATGCAGTAGTTTAAGCATTTTGCTTAAACTTCTCCAAATCTTGCGCCTACAAATAGTAAGTGGCCTCTTGTAACAGTCTTTAATCCTGAAAGAAACAGTAGTAGGTATAGTAAATAGATTAAGTGAAAAGAAAAGGTGTGTCGTGTGACGACTAATTTTTTTTTATTATGTGTAGGCCTATAAAATGTCGACAGTACAAAATTCAAGAGCTAAGTTCGGAAGACAAAGGAATCAGTAGAAGTTTGAGATGCAGATGGAAAAAAAAGACAGGAGAGAAAAGGGGGTAGGAGGATGGGTGGAAAGGGGCAAGGGTAAGGAGGAGGGGGGGGGGTAGAGCGAGAGAGGACGGAGAACGTGGATGGGAGAAGGTGGGGGAAGGGAGTTAAAGCATAGAGTTGATTCCGCCCAAAGCTGTCACTGACAATGTGCTAAATCCATCAGTTAAGATCCGGCGCAAACTGGCTGGGAAAGGCACACTCGCTACTAATATCCATCACAAACCAATACCTGAAGAAAGGATGCAAAAAATGTGTAACGTTAAAACCTGATACGTTATTTTACCCTAAGCAATATATTTTTTTTATAAGAGAGTGCCAGAATACATGATTTTGTCTTGTGGGAAAAAAAGAAGATTTAAAGCTAATGACGTTACTGGTCACATCAAATCAAATCAAGAGCTGAAGACAGTAACTAGTCATTAACGTATTAGAACGATTACCTATAAATATTTTTTTTAAAGAGAAGATCGTGAATGCTGGTGAAAGTAAAGAAGTAAGACAAGGTTTTAGGTAGCAGTTGTCTCGCCTACAGGTTTGGATCTAAATGAAGGCTTCTTGAATATAACCATTGTTGTTGTAAATATTGTTTTAGGTCCTATGACAGAACGTGATGTACGTATGTAGGACGGTGAAGAACAACGCTAAGAGTATACACAAACAATGCTCAAACGTATATTTTATCTTGTACAGGGATTCAGCTTGCATTGTTAAAAATGACCTATATCGTAAGAAAATAGCCTACACGTAACAGCGCATTATTACCACTAACTTATACACACACTCGTCAAAACTCTCAGCCTAAAAAAAACAGCAGGAGATCGCGAAGTGCAAGGAGTCATCATCATCAGCTGGGGTTGAGTAAGAATGGGAGTGATGAGGACGAGTGGTTAGAAACGGAAGCATTGACCGTGATGACACGCTTTGATTAAGTCATTAACATCGTGAGTCACCTCTGGAGAAGCGGAGTGCTAATAAAAGCTTTGCACGAGGCATTAATACTCATCAGAGATTTTTGCCTTCCTCTCACGCGCACCGACCAACAGTTTGGAGTTCCAAGAGCAGTAACTCACAAACGAGCGCAAGCGCATCACAACTCGACACACAGAGTATCAGCGGCTAGCTAATAAAAGGAGGGTAAATATTCAAGAAGAAAGTGCAAAGGAAGAACAAGAAGCGAGACGGTGTGAGCGCAGGTTGATAGCGACTGCGAGTCTCGCGATGCTCCGAGTGCACAACACGCGGCAACGTGGGGGGAAAGCAGAGAGAATTCACATGACACGACACACGCCTGAGCCAGCGTCTATCTATTAACACCGGGCAGCATTATAATAATCATCCATAGCGACAAAAGCCACAGCGGTCGACTGCACTGCAATGCCGACGACAACGGCCTTGCTTCACCAAGCTGCCTGCTTGCTTTGCTGCTCGGTGCAATGGAGGGGCGACAGGATCGATCCTAGATACACTGAACACACTGCATCCGTCCATCGCTTTACACACAGCTTCACACTCTCAGCACGCACACACTCACACCTCACTCACTCACACCGCGACAACTGCTGGTGACACCGTGTCAATAGCGGAAGGAAGTTCGGAAGAGGAGGAAGAAGAGGAGGAGGAGGAGGAAGAGGAAGCAATAGGAAGGCACACAGTGAGCGAGAAAAAAAGCACGAAAAGCCACAAACCGTAATTCTCCGGCTATCCTCCATCACAATGTGTCAAGCCCAGCCAGTAGTCTCCAGAGAGGTCGAAGACACACACACACACACACAACTACACTTCTCACAAGACGATGACGACAAGAACGACGACGATGATGACGACGACCACTAAGAGAAGTGGTTGACGACGTCGTGGAGGAAGACGTGGTAGGGCGACAGAAAGGGTAGTGAGGTGCGGCGAAGGAAGACGCACAGCACTGAGACGGGCCGACACTTCATTTTCACTTGCACCACACGCCGGACAATGCCGCCCCGGCCAATAGTGACATTCGATTTATCATGTAACAACGCCCTGGGAACCTCAACTGAACTCAAACTATGGCCGGCAGGAGAAAACACAACTACCGGTCTAGGCCCGCTTGCTGTACGTGCTTAGCTTATGGCTCTTACTCCTGTCTCCGCTCCACGGATGGCTCTCCGCCGCTTCTGACTCTCGCCAGTTGTTGCAAAGAAATAGGACACCAATGAAAACGGATTGATTTTTGAGTTTCCAGTTTGTGTCATGCGAAAACAAGCTTACTGACGCTTCACACCGGGTTTTGAGAGGGACGGAAAGAAAGAAGGCGGGCGGCTTTTGCAATAGGGAGTGTTTTACTCGGTGGATGTGTGTCTTGTCTGTGTGTGTGTGTGCCCGCCGCGAGAGACCCTCAGCTGTCAAGTCGGACAACGTCACTTTTGTCGCTCCTGCTACTTATGATATGAGGATGATTATCATTTTCATTTCAAGGAGACCGGTTTCAAGTCTGGCGGCTGAGAGAGGGAGGAAGGAATACAACTGACTGGTTGGGTAATCAATTTAACGTGGCTGGCTGCATCACTCACATCGCCTCTGTGGCTTGTAGCTAGCGCGCTCTAAGGGCGATCACTGTGCATAAACAACTAAACACCCAAACACTTGCCAATAACATTTCTTTTGTGCTATGTATTTTTGGTTTGTTTGCGACTATTGCGTCTGTATTGTGTATACTACTATCTGGTATTATTATCATATTACGATCACTCTGTAGTATCAACAACTAAACACCCAAATCACTTGTCAATACATTGTTATGTTTTTAGTCTTTGATTAATACTGTCTCATAATAATGCGATCACTAAGGTCGATTACTGTGCAAAAAACAAATAAACACTTGCCACAACTACTTGCCAATATTTTTTATTCGTCTGTGATTGCTGTGATTATAACAATTAATTAGATATATAGTATAATTATTAAAGGTCTTACTTTTTCATGTAATTGAGAATTGACTATTGAGCCATGCAGATATGTTACTAAGCTAATGCAGAGGTATGAAGGAATCATCATCATCATCATCATCATCATTATCATCATCATCATCATCATCATCATCATCATCATCATCATCATCATCATCATCAATCATCATCAACAGTAACTTTCAAGAGCTGAAACACCAATAAGTGTGTAAGAAGATATTTAAAAAAAATGCTATGCATAATGATAGTCATAGATTCATAGATTATACATGTGTGCTGTTCAATGTTTACCACGTCAAGAACATCAAGACGCATCATCTCATCGAGAGAGTAGAGTAGTACATGTAGTGACATGAAAATAATTATTTCAGCATCGGCTTCAAAGTGTAGCCTGTAGCCCGAGGATAAGATTACATAGCACTCGTCATGTGCAAGGCAATTATGTCCATCTGACGAGAGAAGATGAACAACATTGAGTATCAGATTTTTAAATGTAAGTGAGAAGCTTGAACTGGGTATTAGGAAAATGTTTCTCGCAGTAGGCCTGCATTGGAATGTACCTACAGCAGCAACTGTAGCAGGAGAATCATCATCATCATCATCATCATCATCATCATCATCATCATCATCATCATCATCATCATCATCATCATCATCATCATCATCATCATCATCATCGTCGTCGTTGTCTCCGTCAGCAGCCATCAACACTTGTTCATTATCAGTACCATCAACTACAGCATCACCATCATCATCATCATCATCATCATCATCATCATCATCATCATCATCATCATCATCATCATCATCATCACCATCCTCTCCATTTTCTTCTTCCTTTTCAGCAGCAGCAGTGCAATCATTTTCTTGTAACACAAATTCTCCTTTTCCTCCTCCTCCTCCTCCTCCTCCTCCTCATCATCATCATCGTCATCATCATCATCAGCAGCAGCGAATAGCAACGGGAGTACTAATAGTAAACAGTACACCGTTTTAAAAGCGGGAAAGCGACTCCTACAATGATCCTCGTCAAAAGCACTACTTTAATAAATCATGAATCAGTGTTCTATTCTCAATTGTAGGCCTGTTTATGTGGAAGAAGTTATTATTAATTATGACATATCCTGAACCAACATGTAAACTTGCGTCACTGGCAATAAGTATCACAGCTGTCACACCCAAACCAAGTAAACAACACGTTAGACTATCAACGCAGTCCAAATACTAAAACACATAGGGAAACGCAATGTGTACAGCAACCCCGAAAATACTAACGATGATAATTATAAGCGGATCTATTATACTATGCTCGTTATTTATTTTAAAAAAGCATCATTATCACTGTGTCAGAACTTAAGTTAACTTAGATTTATTGTATATACCGTATCATCACTAGCTGGGTCGCACTAAACGAACCTTAAGTGTGTAAAACACTTGAAAGCAATGTCAAGCCTACATTATGGTGAATGTACTAAAAAACAACTGTGGACGTTTTTTTCCGTGTCAGTGTACTAAACATACTTATAGATTAGAAGAAGTGGAGAAGCGAGGGGAGAAGCAAGGCAGGAGAAGAAATAGAAGAAGGAGGATAGGAGGAGGAAGAATAAGAGGAGGAGGAGGAGGAGAAGAAGAAGAAGAAGAAGAAGAAGAAGAAGAAGAAGAAGAAGAAGAAGAAGAAGAAGAAGAATGAACCATAAGGAGAAGAAGTGAGAAGAGGAAGAAGCAGAAGAAAAGGAAGAAGAGAAAGACACATTGGTCGAAGGCTGCCAGAAGCATGTTTTACTTGTCGCCTCAACAGGCTATAAAGCATGCTCTCATGCTTCAGAGCACTGCTTCCTACACGCTTCAAGCGCTATAGTGACGGAAAAAGCGCAATTTCACTGTAAATATATACAGAATGTTGCTCTACAACATTCCGCTCTTTCCGTCTCAAAAACCCAATTGCCTTGTTGGATTCTTAAATTGCATGAAACCAAGTGAGAGGACACTATCCGGCGTCAACAAACGGTTCAAAAACATTGTCAAACGGTTCGTAAAAGACAGTTGACCTAGAAACTAATACAGTTTGACCTAATTCGTCCCCTAGAGGAGACGAAACTTACATTTTTCTAGTTCACTGCAGTGAAATTGCGCTTTTTCCGTGACTATAGAGCTTGAAGCGTATAGAAAGCAGTGCTCTGAAGCATGGGAGCATGCTTTATGGCCTGTTGAGGCGACTAATAACGCATGCTTCTGGTAGCGTTCGACCAATGTGTATCGGGTGACAGGATGAGCATGAGGAGTGAGAAGAGGAAGAAGAAAAAAAAGTGTTAATGATAAAAATAAGGAAGAGGATATCTAAATGAATTCCTCTACACTTTACACATCATAACTCTCACCAACAACATTGTATCGCTAGCATACTCTCACACACAATACAGTACTGTGTAGTACTACATAATATTATATGAACTAAAGTTCTCTTTACCTGTATCATCGTGTAGAACGAGCAGTCATCACCAAAGCGCACATGAAACAAAAGAAAAATAACAACCTTATAAAAATCAATGTCAGAAAGGTCATATAATATTTTTTTTTTAAATAAACACCACACACACACACACACACACACACACACACACACACACACACACATACACACACACACACACACACACACACACGCACACACACAGACGACGACGACGACGACGAAGATGACGACGACGACGACGACGAAGAAGAAGAAGGAGGATTTAATATAGAGAGAACATTTATTTATTTATTTATTAATCAGTTTATAGTCCCCTCTCTTCCCGATAAGGATTTTCAGAGAGATCTCACTTTTATTGCAGAGTCCTAAATTACCTAGCACATTAACTTCAACACAAAATGTGACTAAAGCCCCAGCAATTATTATTTAAAACCCGAGCAGCTTGTTTTACATGTAAAATAAAGAAACTGAAGGCACAAGGCCTTTGAAATGTGATGCAATGAAATGTAATGCAGAAATAGAGAAGAGCATGATATTGTTCTAAATAGTCACGCAAAACATTTGATAGCTCTATTCTGTGACATCCAAGTAGAATTAGGACGAGTCTACAGCGAAGGTGTATAACGTACTAGGCTGAAACTGGAGCCGAAGAAACGTGGTCTATGTAATACGATTCTGCAATATAAAATAGTACTACATACACAGCAATACAAAATAACTCAAGTTACTCCAAACCCAGCGCTCTTGATGTAGCGAGACCGATTGGTTGTGTTATGATAAATGAGGTCCGCGTAAATGTGTACATTTTTCATGGAAGGGGCGTTCTTCACGGCATTGTTTCTTTGTTTTTGTGCGCTGATGCTGCGAAATAAATTGCACGAAGTCAAACAAAAGATCTCAAAGCAGGCAAGCTGCAGCAAAAAACAAAATAAGGGTTTTATCAGAGTACTTACAAGTTCTCCGTTGTATGCTAAATGGGGGCAGGGCCTGTGTAAATGAGAAGGTTGAACCTGAAGGAAACATGACCGGTGTAGACCTATGTAATATGATGCTGTTAGTACCGCGACTAACAAGTTTAGCAAACATGTTAGACGGTACAAGCTTAATATTAATAATAAAGCAACTGAGGACAACTACTGTTGGTAAAGCCATACATATGCCAAAAGCTTCAACAGTCTCACAAGACCCACTTTATCTTTATCGTAAAGTGCAGACAGCGTGTCTGAGTCGGCTGAGGCCTACGCCGCACATTGAATTATGGACAAAAAGTGCTGCACAAATAGCATCATCCCTACTCGAGTCCCAGAGCCCCTGTGTGCAGTCTTCGCCCGGTGTCTGAGAGCTGCTGACACCTGACACATGTGCTGATGTGCTGGTTGTTGTTCACACGCTAGCCCAGACGAAAGGAATTATTATGGGGGCCTTAAAGAAAAATGGAACACTCGAGAAAAGATGAAGAATCAGCTACTACAGCCAGTCAGGCGCCTTTGCCCGTGCATCTGAATAATAAAAAAAAAGAGATCTGTGTGCAAAAACAAAAAGGGTTCATGCAGATAAATCTGTTTATACTGTATGAGCCATTGAATACAGCATACTGTGCAAGGGGTAGGTAGGTGTGGGAGGCAAATAGAAGACAGGGGACGGGAAGGAGATAATAAATTGCTTATCAATAAAAAAAATACGAGGGATAGCCTTCGCTGTCCAAAGGGATTGAGGAGAGAGCCATACAAATACACAAACGAGAACTACGATCAACTAAAGAACTTAAGCTTCGCAACACACACACACACACACACACACACACACACACACACACTCACACCCCCCCCCCCCCTCCCCACACATACACGGCATGCATTAACAGAAAAAAGAAGAAGAAGAAGAAGGGGACGGGGGACAAGGAGAGAGAGAGGTAGAGAGAGAGAGAGGAGGTAGGGGGGGGGAGAAGGTTAGGGGAGAAGCAAACAACTATCTGACGTAGCTGACAAATAAATTATTCTCTAGGCCAAGATTAGCAGATGCAACGGTGACATTTCAGCCACGCTATTGACTCTTATCAACGACTGGCATCGCCATAACTGCCCAGGCCTTTGATGACTATCGCACTGTGATGACATAATCGTTAAATCTTGAACAAAACAGTCATCTGTGTCTTACCATATTATAATAGTTGTAAACGAAGCAGAGCCTCGCGCGAATGGGCACCGTATGTATTTTATCAAAGAATGTATACTGCGATTATGCACGGTCCTTGCTTTTATCATCGTTAATTCGTATTACTCTAAAGCTCTTGAACTAACAACAGCATGCTTGTAAAGACTTTATTACACGTGGCAACAATCAGCACGGAAGGCCTTGCACAGTTGGGATGAAATTAACATGGTAATTAATGTTAATAATAGATTATAGTCACACGACACCTAAGTGTATAGGCGACTACTGGTCACATTATTCTGACACCAGCGAACCAAACAGCTCAACGTTAAAGAAACTGTTCTGCCCAGCTCCTCGCCCAATCGCTGACCCGCAAACTTCGACCTTATGGAAAGGAAAAAGTTTAGGCCTGGAAAATGAGGAAAGTGAGGCAGGCGCAGTAAAATGGTTACTTTCTGTACTACATACACACTAGAAATCTAACCTGAACACAATACATTTAAACCCGGAACGCCAAGAAGTGACATACGACACTAATCTACACATCTGTTCACCACACGGCCGAAAGTCGATGAACCAGACTATTCTAAGACCCCTGGCCATAAAAAAAAAACAAGAGCTAGACTTAAAGGAAAAACGGGGTATAAATCTACATCTCAGATGATTTGTGACTTCCCCATAGTGCCCTGGGTGCCCTCAAAAGCAAGCAAAGAAAAGAAGTGGCCTAAACTGTCCAGTCTCAGATGATATGAGACTCCCGATAACCTTTGATTGTCCACAAATATGGAGATTAGTAAAAACTGAGCTTCTCATACAAGTCTGCGGTCTCAGATGATCCGCTAAGAGCGAAACAACTGGCCGCAAAACTCGGACCACTACATGAGAGAATCGCCAATGGTCATTTGTCATTGTCAAGCCATTGTGTTGGACGCCAACAGTACAGCCAACTAAAATGTTCCTGGACACCACCACTGGCTAGTTGTGCATGCCTGCTAAATTGTTGCTAGGCCGAGAAAGCGGTATTTGGAGAAACATTTAGGAAATAATAAATCCGTTTAGAGGTCAAAATGTCTATATGAGAGCGGTGGTACGGCGCCGTAACACGAAAAAATGTTAGTTCCTTCGATTTAAAACGCATGTATTTCCCTTAAAAATACCGCCATTATGCATTTTATATTCTAAGGCTCTTATTATCTGTCCTGATTCGGCTCTTTGCAGTCCGCTGGACCCTATAAACAATGACTAACCAAACTAATTAATCTACGACTAGATTAAAATAATATTTTTATGCTGCTGCTGCTGCTGCTGCTGCTGATGATGATGATGATGATGTCAATTACTTATTACGAGATATTACGAGATGCCTTATTATAAATATGCTTGTATCATAATTACTCATAGTATTTCATGACTATATGACAATCACGCCATCAAGGCAGAGTAATCAAATTAATGTCTGACTACAACTTGTGATGAAGCTGATGTCGTGGGCTACACCTGAACATCATCAAGGGTATGTAATGCTTATGAAAACAATTACTCATATAAAATTTCAAGAATATAATAGTATTTTCAGCAACACCAATGGTGTTTTGTCTACTTCATAAATACAAAGTTGAGAATAAAAACAAACAAACCCGTAAAGGTTTACGGACACGAGATTAAAAGATTCTATTATATTGCTATAATGCTTTATCAGGAAAGTTACAACTACAAAACAACTATTATAATACAATGTGTAGACTAGACCGACTGACTCTCCCTATATTGTAGTGCAAACTGACTGCCCTTACAATGCAAGCTCATACGAAATTATAATGATCACCGCTTTTCTCTAATGGGCTGAGCATGACAGGCCGAGACGAGGTTCCGCCATTATCAGTTGGAAACTCGAGTCGTTCTAATCAGTTCTGCCGTAGAAAGCAATTACAGATGTGTGCTAGCTATATTTCGAGCTGCGAGGGCGAAGCTAGACTATTTACATTACAAGAAAAAAAAATCCATCTTTTATTTGCCTGGTTTGTTAAATGTGCTGACGATTTCGATGTTCGTTAAGACATAGAGAATACACTTGCCGACTACACTCAGTGTAAAATACGTCAAGTTCTACTATTATTTCATTGACTGGAATCTATAAATTAATATATTTATAGAATCTAAGATGTTTTGGCTAACTCTAGTTCCGTCAATCCAGTCCCCTCTCCTAGTACTCCTGTTAAACTAATTAAATGTTTCATTAATGAATTAACTAATTAATTTTTTATTAATTCATGGACTTATGCTGTTCACTACAAGTTCACAACTGTTGTCATAACAATAATTATTATAAGCGTGGTGCATTTTCAGCGCTCTGTTTTTGACTTCAACGCAGTGTAAAACGTTCACGCATGCGTCCAACAGTACTCGCTCAATAAAGCCATTAAGTTAAACAATTATTGAAAGGCTGTGAACCGTAACGTATGGCCCTGTCACTGGGTATGTGCCTTAAATTAATGTCTTATAAGCTTGATGAACAAACGTATCTATGTCGGCATCGCTAATGTTTAAAAGCAGCCAAGTTTTCAAACCCAAAAAATGGACACATTGAACCTCTCAGCGCTGTGTAGCCTACGGAGCATTGAAGTATTATAGTGGCCAAGGACTACTATATGAAGTATATAGTAGTCCTTGATAGTGGCATAAATATGTAAATTTACTAAATTGTAAAAAAGAGTAAAAACAGTGTTGTTGGTTTGTTTTTTCTCCCTCATTGGATTTCCTATCGACAAGAAAGTTTTATGGCAGAGATACAAAAATATAGAGAAATGCATGTTTTAAGTTGAAAGTGCATTTCAACAGCACACACGCATTCAAACCTAACACTAGTAAAACGAGTTGATTGTGGTGTTTAGAGGGAAGAAGAGGTGTGTGTGTGTGGGTGGGTGGGAGTGAAAAGGGGGAGGGAGGTTTGGACCGCCGCCTTTGAAAGGCTTTAGTGCGTGCACGTATAACTCGACTGATGTAGCCTCGCTAGCTACGAGCACCACCACACTACAATACAAAGCTTTCACAGAGCCTGGAGAAGTAATTGAATCAAGGCAGCAATGAAAGAGAAAAAGGCGCGTGCAATCGTGGCACCACATGCGTTCAAAACTAACGCGTCGATGTAAGCGGTCACAGTGAGAACACAAGGCTGTTATTGTTCCCCAAGGAGCGAGTACACACTCTGCTGACTGCTGACACAAAGGCATCCACAATCCTACTCCTCCCGCCCCACCCACTCCCCCCCCAAAAAAATCACAAAGAAATAAATTAGTAAAGGGAAGATTAGGAAAGTATGAGTATAGGCCTGAAAGGTTCGATCAAATGGGTTGACTTAGTATTTTAATAATGTATAGGCAACATTGGCTATTACCGTGCATTTGATACCACAGGAAGAGAGGACAAGGTAGTTGAAGAAGAAAAAGCTGCGAGTTGATGGATCTGTGTGTCCAAAGCCAAGGCAAGACTGCGTGACGGAGGCTACTGAAAGCAGATAACGACTGCTGAGGCAAATAAACTGATCCCTTCTTAACAATCACCCACCAATCTGTCCTAAACCCTTCCCTACTCTATAACCAACATACTACCCCTCCCCCCTCCTCTACTTCCGCACTTCGCCACACCCGTCTCTCCAGTCCCCAAGGGCAAAGCCAGATTTTCCACTGTTCATCCGCCATCTTGACCTGATCATGCTATTGGCACAAATGTCTTTTACGGGAGGATTGAGTCGTTCGGCTAAAGAGATGGAGTTCTCAGTATTTTTTTTATTTGTTTTAGTGGGTGTGTGTTCGTGTGTTAGTGTATGTGTGTGTTTATATGTGTTAGTATGTGTGTCTCGTGAACTGCCACAAAATTTCAATTAACGTGTTTTTGAGTCCAAAACTCTTCAGTGTGAAACTTAAAAAAAAACAAAACAAACGTACAATTTGTAAAATGACGCTAAGAAATATTATGTTTTAGTTTATAATATTCATACAAGTTTTGTGCATAAATACCGAAATTTGAATTTGTATAAAAAGTCGTCTGCCGTAGTAATTGGGTGAGATCTATCTTAGAATACCCATACAGGCGCTCACATTTGGAGTCATCGGAGCGTGACCACACGCAGCCAGCTTGTGCTGGGGATGGAAGTGTGCGGCGGATGGTGTGGGGTGGGTGATTTTGAGGTCAGGCTTACTGTAACACAACTAACCCCCTTGTGTATCCTCAATTAGTTAAAGTACTCTTCTAGTCATACAAGTATTTTTTAAAGTCGTCAAATTTCACTGATGTGAAATGCTGGTGATAGCTAAATTAGGAATCAATAAGTGTTATAATGACTATACATTCGGTCAGCTTATGTACATTGCTTGCAGGAAAGATGATCGTACAAATAAATCACAGCAGCAGAAAGCACTCAATAATTATGTTGTAGAACCCAGCTGCGAATACTCCACTTTCGACCATTTCTCTTTCTTTTTTCTCTTCCTCTCTTTCTGACAATGCCTTCTATTTCTCTGCACCTTTCTCTTCTCCCACCAACCGCCTAGGTCTATCCGTGGCTTCTGGCTCAACCTCTCCCCCTATCTTCTTCTGCCATTCTTCTCTTTTACCCGCTAAGCCCCGGGTCTCCTTGCGCCTTGAATAGGGACTAATTTTCTTCTCGTGTTCTACTCTGTGATTGGCTCTTAGCTGCCACCATGGTCTGGGCTGTGGAAGAAGAGACCGGACATGACGTCAATCAGTTTGTCATTGTCTCGGTGAGCCGACATTAAATAATACGCCACGCCGATGCTTCTTTTCGTCTGGTTGCAACATACAATGCCAAAGTAATTACGGTAAGATCAAGCTGTATTGTGTGCAGTAATACTTTCTGTGATGCTTTCTGTAATTCTTCTCATAGGAATAGGCTAATAGTAATTATGATGCATGACTTGTAGTGCAGGGTAAATGGTTGTAGTTTGCTTTCTGATATTGATTTGATTGATTGATTTATTATTGCTTTAGGTCCAGCGGACTCTTCCGAGCCTGCTTTCTGATATAGGCCTAGTGCTTGAAGACTGACGCATATTGTGCATATACTAATTTGTTTCTACTGCACGGCATATTGAATGTATAGAGTTTAATTGTGGCTATGGGAAAAAGTCTTCTTCTGCTATAAGCTATATTTCGCTAATTCTATGACAACGAAGAATCGTTATAAACTATAAATGTAGAAAGGACGTCTGTAATCAATAATAACTTTAGATGTAGTCTAACTATTAAACAACACAATTTAAATGTACAAACATTTAATGATATAGATATATAAGTCGAAGTCGAAGCCTTTAATAAAGATAATAATAGCATTAGGTTCTATGGACCTATCTTACAATTAGTCCTTCAACGCACAAAGAGAGAGAGAGAGAGAGAGAGAGAGAGAGAGAGAGAGAGAGAGAGAGAGAGAGAGAGAGAGACAGAGACAGAGAGAGAGAGACAGAGAGAGACAGAGAGAGAGAGAGAGACAGAGAGTGGTGCGGTGGGTGTGACGATGGGGTAAAGGCGAGGAGGTCGGGCAGAGGAAAGGGCAGTAGAGGAAAGAAAGGGGGAGAATATCTCTTGTTTCGATCGGAAGTTAATCTGGCTGGAATGTGAAGCTGCATTTCCAACGCACGTGCCGTCTTTGTCTCCTTACCTCCCTTGAGTTGTGTCATGCAGCAAGAGGCGATTCCGACAGCAAATGGAGAGGAGAGGAGAGGATAGCCCACAGGGCGAGTCTGAGAGAGCACTGTCGTCGTCGTCGTCGTCGTCGTCATCATCATCATCATCATCATCATCATCATCATCATCATCATCATCATCATCATCATCATCATCATCATCATCAACTTTGTCGTCGTCGGTGTCGTTATCTTCGTGTCGTCGTTAAGCTTAGTCTAACACTTGTTCACTTCCTCCTCCTCCTCCTCCTTCTCCTCCTCCTCCTCCTCCTCCTCATCATCATCATCATCATCATCATCGTTGTCGTCGTAGTTTTTATCATAATCGTCGTCGGAGTCATCATCTTCGTCGGAATCGTTAAGCGCTCATCTAATCTTTGTTCTCTTTCTCGTGATGATGATGATGATGATGATGATGATGATGATGATGATGAATGGGTCTAAGAGAGCACTCCCGTCGTCGTCGTCATCATCAACGTCGTCATCATCGTCATCATCATCATCTGATAAATCAGTACAACTTATGTTAATCTGATGAATAAAATTTGATACAACTACAACATCATCATCATCGTCATCATCATCATCTTTGTCGTCGTCACATCCTCATCTTCATCATCTTCTGAGAGAGCACTCTCGTCGTCATCGTCATCATCGTCGTCATCAACATAATCGTCGTCATCAACATCATCACCATCATCATCATCATCATCATCATCATCATCATCATCATCATCATCATCATCATCATCATCATCATCATCATCATCTTCTTCTTCTTCTTCATTATTATTATTATCGGCATCGTCAGCATCGACATAGTTCTACGAATTCATTTGCGTTCATACTTTATATTTTAAAAAGTCCGTCAGTTACGATGGCGCCTACGGCGCCGTAAATCGTTATTGCCTACGCCATTGTCGCCATTTGGCCGTTTTCATCACCAATCTCCAGTCGAGAAAGGACTCCTATCACAATCTTACATTCTATAATGCTGCTATGTCGTCGCTACTATCGATATGCTCGTCAACATCTTGGAGGAACCGTCGTCGACGGAGCCGTAAATAAATGTGTGTGCCCGTGCATTTAAAAGCCACAGAATAAGACGCAGTGTTTCTTCTACAAAAACGTTGGTCTGACTAAGAAACGGCAACGTTAAGTCTAAAGGCAAACCGGAAAAGAGAGATACGAAGTAGTAAACGAAACGATGGAGAATTAAGTTGGGATATGCCGAATATGATTTTAGGAAAAAGATTAAGGCTTTGAAATTGTGTTTAAAACTACTTCAATCAATAAAGTAATTATGACGAAGAAGGTGGTCAGAGAACACCAAAAAACGCTACAAATAAATATCAATATTATCCGTCTTAGAGGGAAAAGATCGTGTTCTTCTATCATGGCAAGTCTGATTCCAGGAAAATGGCAGCCACTGAGAAGGTGATTTAGTAAATGGCGAACCCCAGAAAATGAAAAGGACGACTCCAGTAACGGCGACCACTGAAATGTAATATGGCGACTGCAGGGCAAGAAAGAGGAGAGAGGTTTTATGTTGCGTCTGATTTGGAGGTCACCTTTCTACCACTGTATATTCGCACCCACACACACAAACACACACAGAAAAGATGCCCAAATGTTGGTTGATCGATAGCCCTGGGGCATCACTTAGGAAAACCAAACCTAGTGATGCGATTCAGCCTTAGTTGGCAGCCTTCCTTCCTCCCGTCTGCCCGTGCACAACATCCCTCACTTATTGATACAACTCCTTTTTGCAGCCGTATGGCAGGGGTGTAAGAAGGAAGGAGAAGGGCGGGGGGTGAGGGGTGAGGGTTAACGTAGGGGTGGGGCTGGAGTGATGTTTGCGGCATTTTCCAGAAAAATACAATTCTAACGCAAACACCGTTCTCTTTTAAAGAATATAATTAGAATTATCGTCTCTCGTTTTCCCTACCACCTCCACCCCCCATCTTCTACAACAGATCAGATATGTTGTTCCAATAAACAATTCTTATCCTTAATGTCTTGACACACACGCGTGCGCATCCATACACAACACACCTTCTCCACTCTTCGTCAATTTAGTCTATGTTTTGTTTGTGTAACAGTGTAACTTCATACTGAACTCCCTCCCCCCACCCCAATACAACCATTCGTCCTTTGAACTCATAAACATCGATCGGATTTCATGCATAATATTATTTATTATTTAAATGATAGGATCTTTTCTCGGCTTGACTTCATAAAGAGTTTTCAAACTTTTCTACGAGTTTGCGAGCTTTCTGACCCTTTAACTTTCAGACTATATGACTCTTTCTCTCTGACAGAAAAATGAGCAAGAGGAGGCAGCAAAGCGGATAAAAGTTCAAACACGCACAACACTTTGTCATAAGTTCTCTCCTTTGCTTTAGAGACTTCCTTTCCATCGCATATTTGTACTTCGTACACAGTTCCAAGGAAAACCCTGCCAAAAAAAAAAGTTCTAGAAATATCCATTCTTGTTATGAGATTCTCCCCACTCAGATTTCTTCAAGCGTGCAATGTCTTGACAACGAAAGTAATCGGACGATGTGAACTTTTAGCAGCAAACCGCTGCAAGAAGAACATTCACGTTTAAGGGTTTTGTTTGGTAGCAGTAAGGAAGACCGACACCAGCCAGATAAAGTAAGCTTCCAGCATTAAAATAAGAGGATAAAATTAATTGTGGAGTCTCTAAAACATTTCATACTGAGAAAAGTAGATAACAACAACAACAACCAGATAACCCGAGAACCTCAGCTTTCGAAGAGGAAGATGATCATTAATGTTGAAGTACAGAAAGAATTTCATAATCAGTTTTCAGTACGTGGATCAGGGAGATTAAAAAGATAGGACGAAGGAGTAGCTAATGTGTACTATCCTATTTCAAAGACCTGTCAGTATGTGCAATCGCCAATCACGTAAATCAATATTTCATACAGCGTATGATGTGTTGGAAATACATACTAGACGCATCACATGATATATATCAAGAAGAGGAGGGGAAAAACTAAGCCATAACACATTATAAAGTCTAGAAGTGGCATGAATGTTGGAGCAGTATGCATCAAACTAAACTCATCGTAGATATCACAATTATTATCTTGCATGGGGAAAAGTAGGAATGGGTAGAAAAAGTATGCAATATTAAATGACGTGTGTTAGAAACTGGCCCCCAAAATATTGCATGGCCGGATGTAGGAGTTGTATATATATATCACCTTAAAGCAGGTGCAGATATTTATGTCGGCCAACAGTCAGTCACATAAAAAATGAGACCTGAGCTCTATAGATTACTGTGTGTAAGGAAATCATAGCGCAGCTACTCGCGTCACGCATTTTATGTCAAACGGATAACACCACACACAAAAATGGACTACACCAGACAGAAAGCAAGCACAATAAACGGCACGGATTGCCAGTGCTGTATAAGTCACTTTTGGCACGGATTGTCAGTGCTGTATACATCACTTTTGGCACGGATTGCCAGTAATGCATACATCGCTTTGGGCACGGATCGTCAGTAATGCATAGATCACTTTATGTTCAGAATTGGAATCATAAAAGCAGCTAACTGCAATGGTCAGGTATATATATGTATAACAAAACTGAAAGCTGCGAGCTTATAAAAAAAAAGAGTCCTGAATACTAAGATGACAGGGCTAGCGGGTTCTATCTGACAGAAGATTTCAAGGGAAATTCAGTCCCAATAAATCATAACAAAAATCGATTTCCTCCCTTCTGCGCCTGTGCAATCACGTGATCTATTTTTCTGTGGCATGCTAGTCCCAATGCCCTTTGGAGGACAGGCGAAGAAATGAGATTGCACGAGAATTATGAGTTTCCTTTGCAAGACCGACTCTGTCATGAGATGTATTCTGCCAAATGAAAGGAAAGAGACGGTTAAGAAAAAAAGGTGGAAAAAAAGCGACAGCAAAATAAAAAGAAAAAGAAAAAGAAAAAGGGGAAAAGTTGAGAAAAGTGTACAGGGTAAAAAAGGGAAAAAGTGTGTGTGTGTTTGTGTGTGCTTGTGTTTGTGTGTGTGTGTGCAACACTATAAATAGATAGAGCTGGGAAGAGTGATGGAAAAATATATATTAAGAGCGTTATGGTGTTGCATTGACGTTTATAGTCGGAACTAAAAGACAAGAAACAGACATACACACACACACGCACACACACACCCACACAAGCACGCACATACAATTACGACAATAAAGCTTAATTTCATAGGACCTTTACCAATAAAGTTTAGCCAAAAATGGATGTGTGGGCAAACAATAAATATCAAAGAATTTCAAGAAATTTAATTAGTTTATTTCCTTCGTTTTCACGCAGCCTCACACATTAAAGTCTTTCTTCTTCTTCTTCTTCTTCTAATTCAAAAACTATCGACAGAAGTACTGCATTTAAAATAGCTTCTATCTAAAGGTCGTCCAAATGAGAAAAGTCAACCAAGGAAATAAAAGCTGAGATATAATTTTGTGGCAGTACGGTTCTATTCTTGGCGCACAAGAAGTTCAGCAGTTCACTCCGCGTCACTTTAAATGACAAGAAACGTCAGCTCATGGCAAGAAAGCATGAACGAAGACACTGTGGGATGTTCAGGAAAGAAAGTAAATCAAAACCATCCTGTCATATTCTCCTTTCCTCTTTGTCATAGAAAAAAAACAACAACAAAAATTTTGTTTTTAAAACTGAATAGTTTTTATTAAGTGTTTTTGACAGTAGTCATGATGATATTTGGCCTGTGGATGTGTGTGTGTGTGTGTGTGTGTGGGGGGGGGGGGGGGAACGCACAAAAGCGCACAAATGGGTAGCAGACCTTGTCTTTTCTAGTAACAAATGGGTTTATTTGCTTGGAACCCACTTTTTTTCCAGGAACCCACTTTTTTCTAAGTGCGCGGGAGTGCTCTTTTAGTGCATGGGAGTGCAGTTGTAGTGCATAAGAGTGTTTTAAGTACATAGGAGTGCACTATCCGGGACGGAGAAAATACAGTAAATTTTTGGAAAAGTTTGAAGCAAAATTCGACCTATTTCGTCGCCTATTAGACACGAAATAGGTCAACTTTCTAGAGAAGGGTTAGGGTAAGGGCTAGTTGCAGCGCTGCAACTAACCCTTGCCCTAACCCTTTTCCATCAAAAAATGACTTTCCGATTCCTACATTCTTAAATGAACCCATTTCTGATGTATTGCAAGTATGTGGTGTGTGTGTGTGTGTGTGTGTGTGTGTGTGTGTGTGACTAAGTGTTTTGTGGGTGACAGATTCATGACAGCAGTCATGAGGATATCTGAATGTTTGTGTGTGTGTGTGTGTGTGTGTGTGTGTGTGTAAGTGTGTGTTTGTGAACGCAAAAAAGCGCACAAATGGGTTTCAGACCTTGTCTTTTCTAGTAACAAATGGGTTCATTTGTTAGGAACCCACTTTTTTCCAGGACCCCACTTTTTTCTAAGTGCGCGGGAGTGCTCTTTTAGTGCATGGGAGTGCAGTTGTAGTGCAAGAGAGTGTTTTAAGTACAGAGGAGTGCACTATCCGGGACGGAGAGAATGCAGTCCATTTTCGGAGAAATTTTGAAGAAAATTCGACCTATTTCGTCGCCTATAGCAGACGAAGTAGGTCAACTTTTTAGACGGAAAGAAGCAATTTTGACTTAGATTCTTATATTTGTACAAGAAATTTGCCTTCTTTCCGTCAAAAAATCACTTTCCGATTCCTACATTCTTAAATAAACCCATTTATGATGTATTGCAAGTATGTGTGGGTGTGTGTGTGTGTGTGTGTGTGACTGCTAAGCAACACCGGCGCAATGTCCATTTGCAATGCTTTGTTGTCATCTGGCTGAATAAATTGTGTATGCTGCATGAAAAGGTCGGGCAGAGGTTGTAGAATCATCCGCGGCTAGGTAATACAGAATGATACTGTTAGGATTATTACAAATTATTCCGACTTAATTGATTCAACGTTAGAACCCTAAGCTTTTGCATTGTAATAGTACAATATTAGTGTAGACTCGATCACAGATATTCAAAAGGTTATCCGAACTCTTTCAGCGTTAATTAAACTAGACCTTGCATTAGTATTGTCCTGCTTACTTCTCTCCACCTTCCCCACTCTCTCTCTCCTCCCTCCCCGCCACACACACATCTCTTACGTCTACCACAAAAACCATTTCTTCTCTCCCTTTATCCCCTCTTTCTTCAAGTGGTCAAAACCATCACGTGTATTAAAACAGTAGGGCACAATCTCTTTTCATAGTCTTGTGTTAATTTATTTGTCATTCGATAACGCATTTTGTCCTCGTTAAAACAACAACACCCACAACAACAAATTATAAAAACACCACCACCACTACCACAATCACCACAACAATAAAAAAACAAAACAAGTTCATCTTCTTCGACATCTTTCTCCTCAAACTTCCTGCATCGCTTCCTTCTTGTTCCGTTGGGCAACAAGCGTCCACATAAAGTTCACCTGCACTTTTGCTCTTAAAAGCTATCCGATATGATGATTGTCCAATTTCCCTTCAAATGCTGCTGCGCGTTCTCGATAAAATGTTGCAATTCTCTATCTAGATGACTAGATCTTCCACTCACTAATGCCTTCTTTCTGAGGCTCGACCTGTCTCTTTTAGCTTATCAATTTCGCTTTCATCCTTTCTTTCTACTTCATCTCTCTCTCCCTTTGTCTGTCTCTTTCTCCCTCTCTCTCTCTCTCTCTCTCTCTCTCTCTCTCTCTCTCTCTCTCTCTCTCTCTCTCTCTCTCGTCTAAATGCTCATCTACGTGATCTATTTATCTCCTTTTTCATCTTTAAACTGTTTTTGTAACTTCATCCGATTCTCCCCTCCCCATCCTGCCTTTCTCGTCTTTATCTGTGACTTCCTCTTTTTTTTTCGCACTCTTTCTCTCCCCAGCTTTTTCGTCTTTATCTCTATTTTGCGTCTCCATTCTATGTCTTCTTCTGCCTCCACCTCTCAAGTTCGATTTGGTTTTGGCGACTTGAGATCAATGCACGAGAGAGGGACGCAGGCAGCCCACGCCACTGTTTGCAGAAAGTGAAAAGAAAAATTTAAACACGTAATTTGTATGCATCGATTTTTCTACAGCGGTCTCTGCGGAAATCTGTTCGGTCGTTTTCCCTTCAGAATCAATGCAGGGAAGAAAAAAGAAAAAAGAAAAAATTAAAGAAAGGAGGTAACCGCCATGGTTTTTAGGGCTCAAAGTCTACATCGATTGGAAACTATAGGTGGAGGTTTTGTAAATGTAATGTCCTATAGTACATACTTGAATCATGAATCTGTAATTGCGCTTTAAAGGGTAACTAATAAGGAATTACAGTGGGGTACGCTATTTAAAACGAACGTGCGTGCATTATTTGTGGGTTTGTGGGTGTAATACAAATGCCGAATTATTTCTCTGCTTGATAGTTATTTCTTTTTTGTTGATGCCATCTTCTCGGAAGGCCCAATGAATACAGTCATGTACGCTGCATGTATACACTTGTATACACGTTCTGCATATAACAGCTGTCCGTAGTTACTAAATAAATGATTAGTGTTACTGACTACATATCCTACAAGCGCTTCATTTATCTTCCTGTTGACTGATCTAGTATTTTTGAGTTTAGGCAATTTCCGACACCCCTACATAGTGGTTGCCTTTTACACAGAGAAACCACGGCAGCCTCAAATCAGCAGAATCACCCACGGGATGAGTAAGGTTACGGCAACAAACATTAACAACATCAAAAATTCATAAATGTTAGCTTACGAACATTATATAGTATGATCTGCGTTGCATCAAGTACGCTCCCAGGGTCGGTTTATGTAAGCTCACTTGTTGCCAGTCCAATAAAACAATATTTGCTCGTCATAGGTGTTTTCATCTGTTCATTGAATAGATAGAACATTTGTTTTAAACCAAGCAGCTCTGTGTAACTCGGAGGTCGTAGGGGCACCACAGATTTTTGTTTAACCAGCGTACATGGAAAGATGGAGTGCGCTGGTTAAACGAAAATCTGTGATGCCCCTACGACCTCCGAGTTACGGGATAGGATAGGATAGGGTCACAGGGATAGCTCTGTGTGGTAACGACTAAACGCAAATACAAATCAGTCACACAGTACGTAAACATGTTCATCTATGTAAAGGCGGTCTTATAGGGTCAGAAGGGCTGCTGTCGATCAAAGTAGGTAGGATTTGTGGTCTCTAAGAGCTACAGCTGGTCCTGTAGGAACACGAGCTTTTAAAAACGTCTTCTAATTATTCCGCATTCAGCTGGAGAAATCCGATAGTAGGGGCAATCTGTCTGCGGCGAGAAAATGGACTCGGCTGGTGGTGGGCATTAGCAAGCACCAAAGACCATCAAGGACCAGCCCCACGGGACCGACGTAAGTATCACTGTATTTAGGAGAACAGTCTACTAAAGGTACCGTCCTTTTGACGCCCCGGCGGTTACTTAGCAACCAGACCGATCGCTGAGGAGATAAAAACCACTGATAGTTCGTGTGAAATTGATCATCCAGTACGTAGGGGATGAAGAGGGGGAGAAGAGAGAAGAAGGGAGGAAGCCTGCGTGAATGTCAAATATTAAGGTCTGAATCAATAAATTATACTCTGAGGCCGCCTAGAACTTAGCTATTGACAATCGCCGTGGAGTAAGAGCGGAGAAAATAATAAATGTACGATTTCACACAAGTGATGTAAGCCTGCTAATTAGCTATAGACAATAGCCAATATACAAGAAAATGCACGAACTCATAATATTCACGATGCGCAATAGAATATACTAGAATGCACAACGACAGCAATCAAAAGATGTCAGTATTTGAAGAGAAAGAGTTTGATGTCAGGATACGGCGACGATAAAGAATATTACGGCGACGACGACGACGATGAAGTTGATGGTGGTGGTGGTGGTGGTGGTGGTGGTGGTGGTGGTGGTGGTGAACCTTTATTTCCACAGGTTTGGCGACCTAAATACCATTTAGGTAGCCGATCACTGTGAACTGGCTACCTACTATTTTGAACGGCTACCTATAATGTGAATGTCTACTTAACCATATTTGTGAACTGCTACTTAATTTTGAACCCATTTTTACGACAGGCGACCTAAATGTGAATGGTTACCTGCCTGTGAATGGCGACTTAAGCAGTTCACCACCACGGCTACCTAATACGTGAAATGTTACTTGATGGTGATATGGCTACCTAATATGCTATGTTGTTAAACTGACATGAAACAATTTGTTAAAAAACATTGACCATTGATACGTTGAAGCATAAATTTTAAAGCCACTTTAAACTACTTCCATTCTTCACTTTAACACCATTCTTGCTTGAGATAGAGAGACAGAGAGTGGGGAAGGGGGATAAAGGAAGTTCTACACAAACATTTGTATGGACAGAATGCACAATAATGTTGTAACCAGACTTTCATTGTTGCAACGTTGCAATTTAATTCTCAATGAGGATCACTCTGCAACAAGGATAACAGAAATTATTTTATTTCGCCAATTGACATGTAATAGATACAACAATCGGAATATTATTTGGTGTTGGACAATGGCAGAATGTTTTATATTTAACATCTCTCTGTCTTTCTCTCTCTCTTACACGCACGCACACACGCATACCTACATACACAAATGCATGCACAGCCACACGCACTAGCACAAACATACCCAAAGGCGCGCACACAGTCATCGCCTATACTACTACTAAACACACACTCTCACAGCGAGAGCATCATTATTACATGATATTCCATAGCATACTGAAATACATAAACAGACATTTATGTGAGAACATACCACATAAAACAATACTTTCAAACAGCTTCACATCACTTTAAGAGTCTTTATTGTCCAAACACATGGCATGGATATTTGTTTTGCAATGCAAGAAAAGAGATAATATCAAAAACATAGTCATACAATATTAATACATTTGATATACTATCATACACAACTTCCATACCGATATACAAATCTATCACCACTAGCACACATGCCTAAACAGATATCCAGTCACATACCCCTGCGTACACATTAAACACACAGATAATTATTCCACAATACACACAACCACTCAAACCCACCCATTCCTCCATGCCTTAGACCCATCATAGCCATCCACAACACCTCACTTCTGTATCTATACACTCGCACTTAAATACTTTTCATCCTTTCTACCACTCAACTCGTTGACTCACACAAACATCCATGCACACACATACACACATGCTTCCACGTGCACCCACCCCTCCATTCATGTCTGCATACACCTTGCACTAACGACAGCAACAATAGAATAGAATATAATATTAGGTTCCTGGAATAACTAGGTGCGACAAAGTACTAATGACTTCAGCAAAACTATCTTTTTAAAATTACAATACTGAGTACTGGTGAAAACCTGATGAAGGTGATGATGGTGATTTAATAATAATATTAATAAACATAATAAAAAATAATTGTAATCATAAGAGTAATTATAAAAATAATAATAATAACAATACAACTACTTAAACTAATACAACAGCAGCAGCAACAAGACTAATAATATATGGTAACAATGATAATCCGAAAAGGCATGCGCACAGCAAAGGAGAACTGGATAGAAGATCAATGCCAGGAAATAGAGAACAACAGCAAGAAGGCCTACCAGTCTGTAAAGCGGCTGACAAGTGTCAAACAGCCCAAAGTCTCCACGATCCAAAGCAAGTCTGGCATATGCCTAACAGAAGAACAAGAAGTCTTGGACAGATGGACAGAGTACTGCTCTGACCTTTACAACTATTCACCAAATGGAGACCCATCAGTTCTAGCATGTCCCGAGAACAGAGAAGAAGAAGAAATCCTCCCAATTCTCCGGGAAGAAGTTGAGGCAGCAGTGCAATCGCTAAAGAAAGGAAAGTCAGCGGGAGTGGACAACATACCCGCGGAACTGCTACAAGCAGGAGGAGAAGCGATGATTGATGTCCTCACCATTATCTGTAACAAGATCTGGCAGAGTGGGGAGTGGCCTATACCATGGACCCAGTCGCTTGTCATCACTCTTCCCAAAAAATGTAACCTTCAGGAGTGTGAAAATTACCGCACCATCAGCCTCATCAGCCATCCCAGCAAGGTCCTCCTGAAAATAATACTCAACAGGTTGAAACCCCAAGCTGAACAAATCATAGCTGAAGAACAAGCAGGATTCAGGGCAGGGCGAAGTACCACTAAACAGATTTTCAACCTCAGAATAATCTGTGAGAAATACCTACAGCACCAACAACATCTATATTATGTGTTCATAGACTTCAAGAAGGCGTTTGACCGAGTCTGGCATGCAGCTCTATGGGCAACAATGAAAGTGTACAACATCAGCCCTAAAATTATTGAAGTCATCAAAAGCCTGTATGACAAGGCTACCAGTGCAGTCCTCCACAACAGCGCCATCGGGAACTGGTTCAGAACAACCATCGGTGTGCGTCAAGGATGCATACTCTCTCCAACACTCTTCAACATCTTCCTAGAGCGCATCATGTCAGATGCTCTTGCAGATCATGAAGGCACAGTCAGCATAGGGGGTAGAGCAATCTCCAATCTTTGTTTTGCGGATAACATTGATGGATTGTCTGGAGAGGAATAAGAACTTGAACAGCTGGTACAGAGGCTTGACACCACCTCCAGAGCTTATGGAATGGAAATAAGTGCAGAGAAGACCAAAATGATGACCAACAACACCAATGGCATCAACACGAACATCAAAGTCCAAGGCCAATCCATCAACACAGTGCAAAGCTTCAAATATATAGGAGCCATTGTATCAGACAATGGGTCCCGACAGGAAGTACTCTCCAGGATCACACAAACAACTGCTGCCCTGACAAGGTTGAAGCCCATTGGGAAAGACAGGACCATCAATCTACATTCCAAAGTAAAACTGCTGCGCTCCCTTGTCATCTCCATCTTCCTATATGTTTGCGAAGCATGGACCCTCACAGCAGATCTCCAACGAAGAATACAAAGCATGGAGATGAGGTGCTACAGAAGACTTCTGGGCATTTCCTATACCCAACACATCACCAACGATGAAGTCCGACAGACCATCATACAAGCCATTGGACAACACGATGACCTGCTAACAGTGGTGAAGAAACGGAAACTCCGATGGTATGGCCACGTCACCAGATTATCAGCCCTTGCAAAGACTATTCTGCAAGGCACGGTGCAAGGAGGTAGAAGAAGAGGGAGACCGAAAACGAGGTGGGAGGACAACAATCGAGAATGGACTGGTTTGACACTGAGCGAAGCCATCAGGGCTGCTGAGGACAGAGAAAGATGGAGTATGCTGGTTGAACGATCATCTGTGGTGCCCCTACGACCTCCGGGTTACGGGACAGGATAGGATAGGACAGGATAGGAACAATGATAACACTAATAATAACAATACTACTAAAATTAATAATAATAACAACAAAAAGGATACAAAACCAAGCTTCGTGATGATCTAGGTGAACAAAATTAGCTGTTCGTGGGTTTAATATCCATGATAGTTATTGTCAACAAAACTACATAGTTGGAAGTAATAATAATAATAAAAACAAGAAGGATACAAAACCAAGCTTCCATGATAGTTATTGTTAACAATAAGCATCAGAAATGCCAAACAAATCAGCAACGACCTGTACAGGCAGATTCAACCTCAGTTGAGTGAGGACAATTAACACTTCTTGAAATTTGCTTGTGATTGATCTGGGCCCACTAGTAATATGAGGCATGAGGAATGACACCGGAGCAGCAAGAGTCAAAAAAGATGGTAGGCCTGTGTAATATTTAACCTTCTCATCATCTCTAGACCCATCTTCTTTTAAAAAAAAGTCATCTGACATCGTGCTGGCATTCAGTTTCATACGAAGAGTGAGGTTTTCTGTTCTTAGGGTCTGAAGCTCAGACTCCATGGCTTCAAGGTAGGAAATGGTAATATCGGTCTGGACTTCCTGCTCCACAGTTCGTTTAAAATCAGTAGCTTCTTCACCCAGTTCTAAATCAGTGTCCCCTCCAAGATCACCCATAGATGTGTCACTGTCTGTGGTGTTCTCACCTACCTCAGCATGATCTGCACAAATAAGAACCATAACATACACATAACTATTTGTTTACTTCAAGCACATTCTATGTTTAGGTGATCATACTGCCTTGAAATATTTCACTTTTGTTTTTTACTCAAAATTATGAGTAAATGCCTATTTTGGGCAATCAGTGTTCCTCCCATCTATAAGACAAGATGTGGCTTTTTTTTTAAATTAACCAAAATGAAAACTGAAGACAGTTTATTTAACTGTAGTTTAATACTGATGAATTGAGATTCATAATGATGAAGTGGTGGGAACGGGTTGTGGTGAGAGAAAAAAAATTAACACTGGATCTGGGGGATTGCTTCCCTGGAAAACTGCATTCCCTGTGCACTTACTAACATCTGCATTACCTTCAAAAAGCATAATTTCATGGACTACATCAAATATATAAATACAAAGGCGATGACATTATACATGCCAATGTTAGATTTACAAACATTAAAAATTGCACTTTAGAAAGGCAGCATTGTTTCAAAAACACAATTTCTTTACACTTGAAGATAAACTATGAAATATTTCATAAAGTAAATATTCATTACATACTGTTGTGGGCATTTCCTTGTTTCTGTTGCTCTCTCTTCTGTTTCCTTTCAAACCGGTCCACATCAGTGGATGCACATTTAATGCTGTAGCCAAGGTGCAAAGTTGGGATCCAGTTGGGCGTATCATCTTGATAGAACTCCCTCCGCACGTTTTCCTGCCATCAAAATCAAGTCAAAATGTAATAACAACTACACTAAAATATTGACTTGCATGATAAACAAAACAAGCACTCTACTCGTCTCTAGTCTTTCCTCTGTGATTCTGGAAGAAAGGTAAACAATGTTTCTCCTCAGGTGTTTTGTGTGTTGTTTTTTTTAAATATTATTTTGTATTCAAGTAAACGTGAAATTTGAAAAAAAAAAAATACAGTCCCAGTCTTTATATTTAAATCACGAAGCCTAAACGCACATTCTAGCTATGAAATTTTTAGAACAGAGCAAAATGTATCTAAAAACCCTCCAACACTCGACCTGCTCAAAAATGGCAGATTTCACTACTACCAGGTTGTCGGTGAAAGTGGGCAGCTGCAACTTCGCAATGGCCTAGTAAGACCAATAACAAAATGCATGTGAACCATTGAACAATTATTAAAAATGCTTACCTTTCACAAAGTGGCGTGAACACACACGGGTCCAGGGTTTCACTGTTTTATCTGTGATCTTCTTTCGATTGATTTGGGCGATCCAAAGCCTTCTCCTCCTAGCTGTCAGCTCGCGTATGTTGGAGCCTCTATTGAATATAATCGTCGGAATTCTATGGTAAGAGATCCCAAGATCTCTAGTACTTCGCTTCGAACAATGTTTGACACAACAATCGTTCGTCATGTTGAGAAAATGACGTCAATCGGGATAGGTCCAGTCTATTCTCTCTCTTTCTCTCTTTGTCCGGAGAACAGTTATTCAGGGTGGGGACATTCCAAGCAGTATAACACCCGTTCTGCTTGACTTATTTACACACTTTTGGTTGCAAACAACGCACCGTTGAAATACCTACCTACAATGTTTGTATATTTGCTAAAAGTTTTCACACAGTTTTGCGATTGATTGATTTTGACTGCCACCGATTGTCTTGGCTACCTAAGCTAAAATACGGTTAATACATTTATTATAATACTTCGCCACCAAGCCCATAGATCATTACAATAATTCAAAATAGTATCGAATTTAAGTTTTTTGAGTACATGGTGTCAAAGTTTTAACTTTTTGTAAAAGTGTTGACCAAAATAAGCGCGGTGGTGCTTTTCCAAACTGGACATGGTGACCTAAATCGGATATAAAAACCCCAAATCCACATTTCTCCCGCCACGATGAACAAAGTTAAGTTTTTAATGATGGTCAAGCCGAATGTAACTAGCTCATATGCACATGGCATTCTACTTAATTGAATTAAGGACGCTGTCACTGACTTTCTTAGGTAGCCATTTTCGGCTTATGCCACGGGTTTTTACAATGTTCCAGAAAATCACTATAAAACTAAAATTACTGATTGGATTTTCAAACTTTTTTCTTTCACCACTTTAGTAACATTCTAGGCAATGTTTCTGCCAAGTTTGGTTACATAACGTTTAGATATTTATTTTTCATTTCAATCGTTAAAACGAGTTCACGCAACTTGGTGTTGAAATCTGGACATATGGGCAGTGTGAGGAAGTAATACGCTTGACTCTGTTTTTTTAAAACCACCAAAAACACGTGGTGTTTCAATTCTAAATTTTATATAAAATATATTTCTTGATATTTCTTAACCAAACAAACACCACCTAAGTTTTTACATCAAAATAAATAAATTTCATTAAATAGAACACGTAAATAGTTTTAGGTAGCCACTTTTTGGACAGCTCCCATTGGTATAAAAAAGTAATAATAACTGTTCCATTGAATTTTTCAGAAACCTACAGCCATATAATTTACAATGAAACACTCAGAATCTTAATTGAAAAACTAGAAAGTACTCGTGGTGGAACCATTTTGATTAGGTAGCCAACGTCACGCCAGCAGGTAGTGGTGATGATGATGATGATGATGATGATGATGATGATGATGATGATGATGATGATGATGATGATGATTAGAATGACGTCTACGTTTATGGAACATTTTCGACTACACAGTGCAAATAAACCAGAAAGACAGCATTTCATAGTCGAATGAAAGTGAGCCTTGGCTTATGCACGGATTCATATCTTGCCAGGGAGAGTTGGGGAGGGGGAGGAAGAGAGGGAGCGAAGCCAGTAATTCATCAGGTGGGGGGGAAGGTGGGTGGGAGGCGACGGTATCTAAATCAGATAGAATATTTAACCAAAATCGTTTGTGCCTGTGTATATGTATGTATATTTGGGTGTCTGTGTATATGTTTGCGTGTCTGTGTATATGTATGTATAAGCCTGCATGACAAGGATACCAGTGCAGTCCTCCACAACAGCGCCATCGGGAACTGGTTCTGAACAACAATCGGCGTGCGTCAAGGATGCCTACTCTCTCCAACACTCTTCAACATATTCCTGGAGGGCATCATGTCAGATGCCCTTGCAGATCACGAAGCTAGGCACAGTCAGCATAGGGGTAGAGCAATCCACAACCTCCGATTTGCGAATGACATTGATGGATTGGCTGGAGAAGAACAAGAACTTGAACAGCTGGTACAGAGGCTTGACACCATCTTCAGAGCCTTTGGAATGGAAATAAGTGCAGAGAAGACCAAAATAATAACCAACAACACCCATGGCATCAACACGGACATCAAAGTCCAAGGTCAATCCCTCAACACGGTGCATAGCCTGAAACATTTAGGATCCATTGTATCAGACAATGAGTCCCGACAGGAAGTCCTCTCCAGAATCGCACAAACAACTGCTGCCCTGACAAGGTTGAAGCCCATTTGGAAAGACCGGACCACCAGTCTACACTCCAAGGTAAGTCTGCTATGCTCCCTTGTCATCTCAATCTTCCTATACGCTTGCGAAACATCCTCACAGCAGACCTACAACGAAGAATACAAGGCATAGAGATGAGCTGCTACATAAGACTTCTGGGCATTTCCTATACCCAGCACATCAACAACGACGAAGTCCGACAGACCATCAAACAAGCCATTTGACAACACGATGGCATGCTCACAGTGGTAAAAAAACGGAAACTCCAACGATATGGCTACGTCACTAGAGCATCAGGCCTTGCAAAGACCATCCTGCAAGGCCCGGCGCAATAAGGGAGAAGAAGAGGGGAAAAGAAAAAGAGTTTGCAGGACAATATTCGAGAATGGATTGGCTTGACACTGAGCGAATTCGTGAGGGTTATTGAGGACAGAGAAAGATGGAGTACGCTGGTTAAACGATCATCTGTTGTACATAACGACTTTCGAGTTATGGGATAGGATAAGATAGGATAGAATATATGTATGTGAGTAAATAAGTATGTATGTATGTATGTATGTATGTATGTATGTATGTATGTATGTATGTATGCGTGTATGTGTGCGTGTGTGTGAGCGTGTATCTGTATTCTCTCTCCCTCTGGAATCCATTTGCATCTTTCGAGCTAAATTCTGAATCTGAATCTATCTCCCTTTCTTTTTCTAACTCTCATGCACACACATGCACACACACACGCACATACACACATACCTACTCAC
>CM072512.1:24233423-24313423 GCA_036898135.1 Oncomelania hupensis | reverse complement strand
GATGTGTTCAAAGCACGCACAGTCAACAAGAGAGACCAAGACTTGGACACTACCCGCTAATTATCATACTTAAATCGACCAGCCGGCCGGACACAGGACAATGGACATAGCACAACAGCCACTGGGGGTATCTGCGACAGATCGACCGACCATTTATAGAATTTCTCCTATAAATTTGTTTATTACGCCGATGATATTTATACTTAGTATCAACAAATCTATACAATTGCGATTCCTGCTATGGGAATCTTTTTACATGCTGCAACATTTATTCAGGCAACGAACATTGTTGGCATTTATTGTGACTGTTATATATTGCAAACGATGATGATATTGTTTTAATACTTCTACACTATACTTAACATTGTCACTGTTGTTTGAAACAAGAACGATTATTGTCATATGCTGCCACAATCGTAGACTATATTAACGGTGCGATTTGCAATGGATGAAGAATAGACGTTAGTAAATGTTGTCATACTTTTTTTTTTTTTTTTTTTACTATGAACGATCTATGTGCACTGACTTGTATGCGAAGAAAACTAGATAACGAAAGCCTCTGATAGTCTTGAAGTCTTGGACACTTTGATGACATCATAACAGAGTTTTAGAGTTACAAGAATTAAATTATTGGCTTTTTTTTTTGCTGACAATTGATTAAATGAATAGGCTACATGGGGTTTTTCAGTATACTTCGATTACTGTGCATACATAGGGCTCACCTCTCACTCACTCTCACTCACACCCACCCCACCCAAACCACTCACTTTCTTTCCTTCCTTACTCCTTCCATCCTCCCACCCCGACCCTTTAAAAAAAAACTCGAAGAAGTAAAACGCACCTCGAGCAGGTCGTTTACTTAGGCAGAAAGCTGTGCGTTGTGGACAATGGTGTTGAAGGGCCATTCACTGAGCTCCAGATACTCTGTACAACTTATTGTGCAGACAACAAAGGACAGTGTCCAGTCTTAGGTTCACCACCTGCTAACACTGAGTGGACATGCTAGACGGATTGACCACTGTCCGTAACGACGCCCTGTGTTTTTTCTTACTCCAATGGACTGTAATTCTTTAGGTCAAATCCGGAGCCTGTTAAAACTTTGCCAGATTAATGTGTCAAACTCGGAGTACTTTTTTAAAATATAGTAATGGCATTGATAAAGTTGCTTTCCTATATTGCCTGCAATCCAAAACGAAGCATAACCCACATTAAAATCAGCATGTGTCAAAATCGAAGAAGTACTTGTATTAATGTTATGAATGAATAAATGAATGAATGAATGAATATTTTATAAAGCGCGTAAATATCTCCACGCCGAAGGGCATGATCGCAGCCCTGGTGGGAGGGAGGTGGATAAACACACACACACACACACCCACACCCACACACGCAGACAGTGGCGGGAAGGGTGCATAGATCATAACTTAACATTTTAACTTCTGCACTATCGCTCAACACATTCTAGCAGGCAGACCAGTCAATTAACATTTATGCAATACTTTCACGCGGTGACTTATGAAATTGGGATGAGATCAGATAGTTATACATCCAGATTAGCAAGAAGAGAAGAAATGTGTTTTCAAGTTTCTGCGAAATGCTTCGACAGAGTTTGCTCTCTTTATGCCTTCTGGAAGAGCATTCCACCAGACCGGTGCAATGTATCTGAAAGACCTCTGGCCATAGCTCGTAGTCCTACACTGCTTGTGCCCAGGAACAACGAATAAAGTCTTGGAAGCTACCGTTTAAAAGCATGCCCGATGTTCTTTACATTTATATTAGATCACCCGTGTTGTCAAAACGGGGGCCAAACGTTTAGCCTACTCGCGTGGAGCACCGGTTAAAATTGGAGTACTGTTAATAGCAGTCCTGTTTCGAGCTTAAAATAATGCCTGATGTTATCTAAAATTACGTTAATGGTAGACATCGTGTGTTCAGCGTGTACCTTTTAAGAGGGGATTGTCGATGACTTTCGCAAACAGTACGCTACTTCAACATTCCTGGGGTGTCAAAATTGGAGTACCTTTATACTGCAACACTGTTACAGCTGAAGCCCGCTTGATCTAAAATAATGGTGGGAGGTTCTCGACACTGTGCGTTCAGTATATCATGAGGCTGAAAAGATGTCCATAGCCGGTATAAATACTGCTTGAAAGTCCTACCGATTTACCCACGTCTTGTTAAACTTGGTATAGTCATTACTGTGTAATTACTAACTGACATAAAACTGTATTTTAAAAGGTGGAATTCCCCAATAATACTCAATTCTACAATGATATTTCTTATTAAAACTAGACAAGAAAGAATCAAAAACATACACTAAAAATAATAATAATAATAATAATAATAATAATAATAATAATAATAATAATCCTGTTTTCCTACTCCTTCGGATGAGAGTATAAACCGAGGTCTAGTCTGTGTCGCATACATTCCACCATCATAACGGACTTTAAAGATCCTGACGCTCATGTCCTAGACGGGTGAGTGCCGGTGACAAGAACACACCCAGCATGCACCTAGGTCCTTCTCCCCCATCCCTGGCTGCCCAGGATTGTGCTCAGTTGACCGGGCGTCAGACCATGCGCCCAAAGGCTGCGGGTGGGCGTCTCGGGCGGCTTGAGTTAGATCCTGTATCGGCCAGCGCCTTGAGCAGCTCTTGAGCTGGTAAAGCGCTATATAAGAACGATTAAATAAATATAATAATAATAACAGAGGTGCCTACCCCCAGTCTGACCATTTGTGTACTGGCTGCATAAAAAATGTGTATTTTGTGTAATGTCAGATTTCGCGCAACTCGCAACATTTGATCAAAGAATTATTGTGATGAAAACTGCCACATTCACAAAACATCAATTCATACTAATTCCAGCTCACCATTTTAATCCTCATGAAACAAAATAATATAAAACTCAACAAGTTATGGTCACAAATGCACACTAATATATTATTTTTTGTGTTGTATTTTACTCCATGCCCCCCCCCACCCCCTCCCCCCAAAGATCTTCATATTGTCCAACAATTAATTAATATGAATTATGAATATATATAAATGCATCATTATTTTCGTATATTCTGCTCAAACTAACAACACTTTTTGTTTTCTGAGCATACTAGAGTGTTCTGCATTTTGTTGTGTAATAACAGTGCCATTTTATGCACTTTGTATTAATTTTAGACACCTCAGCCACTTTTGGGAAAAACGCGTTTTATTTTTATGTGAGGGTTACCTACTTTGAACAGTTAAATTAGTGCCTCAATATTGACCGATTTTAACAATTTAATTTTTTTTAATCTTCTAAAGGTTTGTACTATATAATAAAAACAAAATAAAACATCCTGAACCAAAATAAAAGGTTCGTCCGTAATACCTAATCTAAGTGTCGCTGAATCACTGAGTGAATGTCGTATGCAGAGCAATGCTGAACTCTTTGTTGCAAAGAGCATAATGAACTCCTTTCGAAGATTCGATTATTCCTCAAAAACGTTCACTGTATTCGCGTAAGAAATGTTGTCGCGCTTTTTGCTTACTTGCAACCTAACCCGCTTTTCTTCAGACTCGCTCTCATCGTCACTCTCGTGTAAACGCTTTCGCGACACCATGTTTACCACAATGGCGGATACAAAGTGTCGCACTACCTCTCACGCACGAGATTTTATTTTTGCGCATGCGCTCTAGGGTCAGCAAGAAAAGGAAATAGCTGATCGAAACATAATAAAAATCAGTGCGAAAATTTATTTTTTTTCTACACCACGAAAATGCGTATTTTTTAGGAATTGCTCGTATTGTCGTATTTTATGTTAAAAATTCGTAAAAATACGCGCCAGCGCGTACGGTAGGCACCTCTGTTTAATAATAATAATAATAATAATAATAATAATAATAATAATAATAATAATAATAATAATAATAATAATAATAATAAATCATACGCAATACATAATATATCAATAATAAGTAACAAACCCTTGCTTGCTGATGTTAAAAAATATAATCAACAAACACCACATTTCAAAATGCGAAACTAACACGCTTTGGAAAGAGATCAAGAAAGAAGAAAACAAGGAAGATAAGAAGCAGGTGCGAGATAGTAGATGGGGAAGGGGAGGGGGGGGAGGGAAGGTAGAGGTAAGGAATAGAGAGGACTGGAGCGGGGGAATGAGGAGATAGGTGAGTGTTTAAAAAGAATCAAAGTAGTGTAGTGTGGTGGGGGGGGGGGGGGAGCGGCATGGGGGAGAGAAGGGTGGGATCGTCAGTTTCAACTAAAGAGAATCGAAGAAGATTAAGACGCTTTGGTTCAAGAAATGCTCTCCTCTGTTCTTCTGTCATGCGTCGGTTTTGAAAGAACGGGATAATTAGTATCACTATCAGCCAGACACACACGGAGAGGACTGCACAGGACAATAACCTATTGTCTCTGCTTGTCTTCTCCTGTTGAGCTCAGTGAAGTATGAACTATCCTTGTCGTCCTCTGTTTCTCTATATGTGTGTGTGTGTGTGCGGTGTTGTTTTTGTTTAAACTGCCACCCAGCTAAAAGCATAAATATTAACTTATAACACTGAGTGTATCTATTAAACAAGGACGCATAAGTGGGAAATGTTATTTGGAGGGGAAAGAATGCTGGAAATCCGACGGAAGAAATACATCAATAAATGTACACATCTTTACTAATCACTAACGCTAACCCTAATCCTTGTTCTCCGTCATTTTCTCGGCATTTATAGCCTCGTTGTCATGTATACCCTGTCTTAGACGAGTGAGTACCTGCTATACAAATACACCCAGCACGAACTTAGGCTTTCTCCCCCATGTGTTTCAAGGCTTTTCCAGATTAAGTATGGAAATACAAAAAAAAAAAACAGCAGACAGAGGGCAAGAAAACATCATTATTTGCCAGTAATACACCACTACCACTGTTCAGCAATAAAGTAGAGGGCAAGAAAACATCATTATTTGCCAGTAATACACAGTCCAGTAAAGTATCGTTAGAAATACTACCCACAATTAAATTGTTTTTATAACTCTACCGCACTGTGCGATGCAAGTCCATCGCATAGACTTTACAGATCCTGACGCTTATGTCCTGAACGAGTGAGTGCCGGCAACACCAAAAATACACCCAGCAGGCACTAGGTCCTTTCTCTCCGTCCCCGGTCGCCCAGGATTGTGCTCAGTCGCCTAGATAGCAATGTGGGCGCCTCGGGCGGCTTGAGATAGATCCTGAAATGGTCAGCGCCTTGAGCAGCTTTTGAGCTGGGAAAAGCTCCAATATAAAAACGAAGAAGCAAAAAAAAATGTTGAGGGGCCGGGTAGCTCAGTTGGTACAGCGGCTTACTACTAACCGAAAGGTCCCTGGTTCGAATCCCGGATTGGCCAAACAAAGTGTGGCCGTATTATTTTTCACTTACAACCAACTGGTTCCCTAGTGTCAGAATAATGTGACCAGTAGTCGCCTATACGCTCCGGTGTCGTGTGACTATAATATACAATTAACCTTAAATAAATTTGTCTTTGTGTTATCTTGTCAGGTCTTTCTTTTTTGACGTCCTCTATTTCAGTCCCAGAGTTCACGTTTTGTTAGTCTCTGCAGAATAATACAGCGACGTTATAGTCCAGTATAGAAAACCTTTTAATCTGCTGTGTTTTAGGTTCTTTGGCCTTCAGCTCCTTGTCTCGTCTTCAAGTAGTCTGCTACAAGTAGGCTTATAGTGCATGGCGCCAAGCCGTTTGCTCAGTTTTTACTACATTACAAAATTTAGGGAAGGTGGATAGTGTTGTTTTTGTTGTGTAATCAACACAGACATTGAGCATAAGACTAGCAGTTTAATATTCTCCGGTTTGTTATGACAGCACAACCAGCGTCGTAAATGGTTTGCTCTGTTTGTATTATTAACGGAATGTGGTAACTTGTATTTTTGTTCTTGAGCTCCACCATTCCAGAACCGCAACATTATAGGCTGTAGCCCTAAGCCAAGGACTGTTAAATTCATTTAGTAGTCCTTGCCCTAAGCTTATCTACGGGAAAAAGGTTCCGGCTTAAACGCACTACTCGTATACCACGCTGTAATAAGCCTTTGTTTGTAGTTGAAGATACCAACCCTATCAATGGAGAATTGCAGGACTCGGTTGAAAACTGCTCGGAAAGTCGTCGCTTTTATTTATAACGCTTTAATTTCCTGTGTTCGAAGATCCCCGTGTTTCGCATTCAGCCGTGTCGATAAGCAGGCACGCTAAAAGGAACCCTGTTGGTTGGTCAAATTGTGAGTGGCAGTTACACTAATAACCATGCATACTTTGGTGGGGATTTTTTTTTTGATAGCGCAGCCATGCGGTTGACATGGCTTAAGAGGGGAAAAGCGACTCGCATTCTACTGGTTGCCTGGTAATAAATTCCCAAATAAAAAAACAACAACAATCGATCAGATTTCTATTCCCCGACTTCGCTGTCTGACTCGATCGTCGCTCTACCATCTCTCTGTTTGACTGTCCGAGTGCCTCTGCTTCTGTGTCGGTACACCTGACCGTTGTAGGGTTAACGCATACGCCACCGGTCAACAATGTTGAAACAAACCCTGAGAGAAAGAGAAGGGAGATATACAAAGATGCACTTTCTCTCAGGGTTTATTTCTACATATTTGAACGGTGACGTATGCGTTAAACCCTACAACTCATATATCACTCAATTTCGGTCTGTGTCTGCTTTCTCCTCTGTTCCTCATCTCTCCACCACCGCCTACCCCACCTCTCTCTCACACTCTCTCTACTCCGTTTCTCTTCCCCTCCCCTTCCTCCCCCCCCTCACCCCACCTCCTTCTCTCTAAATACCTCAATGTTACCGCAAGTCGTTCAGCAGATCACTGTCACTGTCAACAAGGGTCACTGGATTCCACAAAAGATGACCGGTCAAGCGTGTCAACTCCAATAATTTTCCACCCCTTATCCTCTTCTGGGGTTAGGTCCAGCATTGTTGTTGGGTTGTCGATGTGACTGCTGTGGTCTTTTTCGTCTTTTATATGTGTGTGGAGGGGGCGATGGCGGTGTATATTAAGCGGGTGTTTCAGGGGAGGTGCGCCCTGGAAGGAAATCCGGTCTGGCCGGGGCAGCGGTGAAAAAGCTTTTGTATGTAGTTGTGTAGGTGTTATGGTCTTTCCATGAAAAGATTGCGGTCGACCTTCGTAATGTTAGAACTTTACCTCCCACAACAGGAATGGTTTTAAATCTAAATGCATGCTCTTCCATTTCAAATGCTCTCGCCTGGCAGATCGCCTTTATTCATTTACCTGTTCGCCCAACCCATGCAATAGCAGGATTTAAGCCAGCCAAGTGCTGGACCTTCGCGTGCTGTATCTCACACTCACACACACACATACATCTACACACACACCTACACCCACACACACTCACCCACACTGCATTTTAGGCAATTAAGAAAAAGTGGGACAAAAAAAAAACAAAAAGAAGTTGGGGGAGAAGGAGGAAGAGGAGGATTATGAAGATATTATTTCCGGATTTTAAAGATTTAGAATCTATATCCACCAGTGCCTAGATCAGCTCTTGAACTGGAAATCCCTCCACTAGTTTGGGAAAAAATAGGACTACAAAAAAAAAAAAAAAATTATGACGTCACCATGATGACGTCACACGATGTACATAAGATTTTACTAAGGCTCAACCCATCTGCGCAGTCTAATTTCATACATAGTTTGAAGAAAATGTGCGGCTTTTTATTTTTTCAAATTAAAAAAAAGAAAGTGACTTCATAATGATTGCAGCACTTGATTTGCATAAGTTAGGTTTTACACATGAAAATTTAAAATATTTTGAAATTTTCGTTTAAAAATAACGTTTTGATGATTACTGTTACTCGATTTGCATAAGTTTGGTTTTACCTTGTACAAGTAAAGTAAGTATACACACCAAACCTGAACCAAATCCTTCCAGTAGTTTAGGAAAAAATAGGATTAGAAAAAAAACACCACACGAATTATGACGTCACCATTATGACATCACTCGATATTTTTTATCACCTGACTATTTTCTAACTAAATTCTAAGTTTCAAAGAAATTCGTCCTTTAGTTTCAGATAAAAGTGCGCAAATATCACCTCCGGACGCCGGACACTGGACGGATGGACAAAGCCAAAAACAATATCTCCAAAGCTGAGCTTAAAGCTCGGGAACTAAAATCAGAGTCAATTAAAAACTATCTTTAATAGTAGCGGATTTGGGGTGGAGCTGACGCTGCATGTTCTAACTAAGACGGAATTGCGCCTCAAATAAACAATACTTTACAATTCATTCTGTAGTTCCAGATCAAAAGTTTATTTCTTACACCGAGTGACAGGTAATTAAAAGAAGGCGGGGGTGGCTGTAACTTACAATCTCGTTTTGTAAGCTATCCGTTGTTAAAATGGCATTCTAATTACGGAGAAATCCAGAACACGAAAGATGACGTTGTGTTCTTTAGTTAAAGGAGTGGAACGCTCTTGACGTCGCCACTTCTAATAAAGTTCGTTGTTTTCGGTGTTTACTTAGCTTGTTGATAGGACATCCCTCTCTCCGATGTAAAAGGGGCCTGAACCGAAAAAAAACCCTCTAATTAATGTCAATAACAACTCAGCTCGAACCGCGGTCATCCGATTAGGACGGCTGAAAAAAGCCTGCAAGGACAACCATAATTTATATTAAATTCTTTAAGAGTACATTTACAATCATCCGGGATCACCCAAGCTGAGATAAAACAAGACTGAAAATAATATACGTGTCCCCTATACGCTCAATGTGTCCGGGGACGTTAATTTACTCAACAACAGCAACTGATAATAACAACAACTGATAATATGATTCCATGCCCACAACAAGCGATCGCACAAGTGTATCCAACCACTGAGACATAGTTGGTTTAACACGCAAGTATGAGACGGGCAAACATAATAAAGGGCACATAAAGACTGATGATTCCAGGCCTAAAGAGTAAACATTGGACCAACCCCATAGTCTCCTGTGGCAGGTACTACATATATTAGGGTGGAAACGTGTAATATAGCATTTACACAGCTGCTAAAGCTGAATCACACACACATGCAGTGACTTGGTGACATCCGTTATCAGTAAAGCAGATCTGTAACTCAGTAATCTGTGTTGGAATGATTGCAACACACGGAGGTCTCTCTCTCTCTCTCTCTCTCTCTCTCTCTCTCTCTCTCTCTCCTGTGGTCACGAGAATTCTCTGTTTAGTGTGAAATGATGGCTTATCTTTTATTTGTTCTGACAGGCGACCTCTGTGAACATATTTTTCCTTGTGAAAGTCAGGAACGTGTAGACTCGCCACGTACAGTTAGGATTGGAAAACTCAAAATTAGGCTGTCTCGTCGGACTGGTTATTATTCTTTTTTTTTTTTTAAAACAGAAACTGATCACTCAGCGTCATAAATAAAAAACTTTCCATCAGAATCGACATTACATTACATTACATTACATGATTATTGCTTTAGATCCAGCGGACTCTTCCGAGCCAAATCAAGACCGGACAACCCATGATCCGCATAAAAGATCTGCTGAAACAACCCTAGTGGTACAACTGAATATTCTCCACCAGCCAGTCGCTTTACAATAAAGACATCCCACGCAGGGGACGCTGAGGCTATACTCTAATTTATGGAACCCCCGTTTACAAAAACAAAATAGAATACAAACATCATTATAAATTATCAACAAAACACATACATATAAAATGCCAACATTGCTAAATAATAACATCATAGGAAGCCCTAGTGACCACCTGGCAGAAAGCGTCCAATATTCCCAAGCTGATCCAACAAACCTCACACACAAATAAGGAGTCTTGTCCAGGAAGAGTTTTCAAGAAAAAAGGTAGGCGACTGGTCTAGCGAAGAAGAAGATAGTATAGCAGATTGATATAACAAAACAGGAATGAGAAAGAACAAATGAGAAAGACAGCTACAGTGGGAATTTAAAGCACTAAATTTCCAGAAAGTGGGGATACTATTTATACTGAAGCCCCCGGCATCCCAACGGGGATATCAGAATCGACATGCCAAGATTTTATCATTGTTGACAAAGCAGTGTAGATTATTCAATGCACTGTCTCGTAGACGCTTTCTTTCACACTGTTCAAGAAAAACCCGTCAGTACATCTCCAACATAATGAACAAACTTGTCACATTTGTGTTTTTTCTATCAAAACCTTGTTACCCATTGAAGCATCGCAGCTAATAAGAATTATAATGAAGATGCTCTTATTCATTTTCCTTGGACGAGATCATCTACATGCGCCCTGTGCTTTGCACAAACTTTCTGCCTCCTTTTCTAATTACAAAAACAGAGGGGAGGGGAAGGGGAACCCAAAATGAAAAAGCCTTGTTTTCACAGTTCTGTAGCAGCATCAGTGAAGAATGAGGAAGATAGGGGGTGTGGTGGTGGTTTCGGTGGAGGATGGCGTGAACGGTGGTAATGGAGAAAAGATAATAGTGGTAGAGGTTATGAGGAGGAAAGCACAGCTTTTCTCTCTTCTCTCCTCTTCAGGATTTCCACCCTCCTACCTCTTTTCTCTGCGGAGCTGTACCATTACACTCATTACCGTATCTGTTATTCCCCATGCAACTTCTTATGATTACAGTTTTAAAGGGTTAATTTCAGTAATGTCTTCTTGATATACTTTTATCCTGTTTTACTGTTTACTGTTTATTGTTGTTATACTGTCCCTTATCGTCTTGTAACATTGATATCTGGCACCACGTGTGAATTTCTCTTTGATTGAGATAATAAAGTGATCGTATTCGTATTCGTATTACCCTCGCTGGTCATTTTCCACTACAGCTTTAACCCATCCTGTTGACACAGACCCGATTTCTCCTATACTAAGGATAATTACAACCGCGTCAAACATTTAAACATCCGCCTGAGTGGAATGGAAGTCGGTTTTAGTACAAAGCGCCAAGTCTGAACACCTGAGGTCTAACACTGTAATAGTCCTTTATAGCTTTCTATAGTTTGCTTTTTTAAAAATTTAGTCTTCTGTTGAAGAGAACTGTAACGGTAACCAAATGTACAATGCTTCACGATAGTCTTTTATAAGTTTTATTGAAACGAACAGTAACACTAATAACATGCAGCAACAAAATAGGAAAAAAGTGTTGATTTCAAAACACGCCACCAAGCAATAAACCGGTATTAAGACAGCATGGGGGCCAGATTATTTTGGCGCCACTGCCGGCTTGAGTTAGATCCTGTATCGGCCAGCGCCTTGAGTCGCCAAGAACGGCGAAATACGTGCGCTATACAAATACCCAATAATAATAATAACACTACTACTACTACTACTACTACTACTACTACTACTACTACTACTACTACTACTACTACTACTACTACTACTACTAATTTAAAACGAACTAGTTAGGGTCTAGGAACAAAAACTCAATTTGGAAGAATGAAAAAAAAAAGTACCAAAATAAAACGATCAATGTTGAATCAGTTATGAGAAGAATAGTATGAAGGTCAGACTGGCTACCACTCGGACTAGTAAAGGTTCTACGAATTTAATTTGTACTGGGTTTTTTCTTCTTCTTTTGTTTTCTTCTCAAAGCTCGTGCATTCTAAGTGGTTTAAATCGATTCATCTTCCATTAAAGAGTTCCATTTTCTCTGTAAGCAGTGTGCATTGCTAGGATAAGTTATGCTTTTAATAATAAAACCACAAAATATTGATTTTTGGAAATAACGCAGCTTTGAAATAAAAACGCAGCGCATAATATTACTGCTAGTAACTCGTCTGCTGTTCCGCTCTTTTGTAAACCCTTCACCCTCCCATCACCCCCCCCCCCTCTGCTACCATCCTCTTCAGGATCCCCGGAAGCCCAGCACCTTTCCCCTTACAATCCAACACAATGGTAAAAACGACGACGTCGTTAAAGGAGAACAAAATGGAGAACAGTGAGGGAAGTGTGACACGAGTTACGACTTTGAGGTTGAGCACGGTGGAAAATTACGAGCGTTGTCAAGTACAGCACACAAATTTCTTCTTGAACAGCAATGGAAGAATGAAAAAAAAGAAAAGAAAAGAAAAAAGAAACAATAATGTAAGTAAAGTACGGGGCGAAAAAATAAGAGTAGGAGGAGGAATTCCGACTGCAAGGGCCACGATAGAAACAAGGTTTCATGGCGTAGGCTTAACATGCTCATTCTGGCACGCTACAAGTTTTTGAGAAGAACACGGTTACAGAGAGGATGATTCAATGGCAAAGTTTTAAACAAATATAATACTTAGTAAAAAGGTTTCTGCATTTCGCGTGTCGAAAGGATAGGGGTGAATACCATATGACATATTCATGGTAGCTTAACTTAGCAATAAAATTATTTGACTTGGTTGGACTACATACAATGTAGTGCAAGGTCCAAGTTTAAGACTAATTTATTTATACTAAACAACAACAGCAACAACAATACAACACAACTGCTTATTTCTGCATTGTTGTGTTCAAAGTGTGCGTGAGGACGGCGTGTTACACGCTTTATCAATAGTCGATTCAGCCCCATGCTTGAAACTTGATATGTGTACCTCGACTTTGTTTATCTACGCAGCCTGTTCACTCAACAACAAGGCAGAAGTCGTCGTATAAAGTTTTCCAACTCATATTCAGCAAACACCACCAACTGCATCGCTTTCCGAAAATGACCTCAAAAATCACTCCTCGCATGCAGACCGGGCATTACTTATATGGTCTCTCTGCAATCCTGTAAATCTTATATTAGCACAATCCAAAATGATGCAATAACACCCAATCAAAATCAAATTTGTCACAAGAACTGCGCACTGTCTTACGTCAAAGAACATTCCTCAGTTGAGAAGATTTGCCTAGCTACTACCAGACAGATCTGGAAATTTCCTTCGATAATAAACAAGTAATTACAGAAAATTCTCCACGACACTACATCAATACTGATCGACGAAAACTATCAACGTTATGCAAAAAAAATTTTTCTGGCAACAGCGCAGAATCAAATCAAAGGTAAATATAAGCTATTATTCATTGCATGCTTTGCAAAACAAACTTTCCCGAAATATCGTGCGCGTCACAATCGTGATACAACTGAAGCATAGCAAGTAGTCAAGGCTCTCAGACTAAGAAGTTCATATTTCGGCATTTGTTTTATCAGTTATGTGCTATTCATTTCAATAGGATTGGATTGGATTAAATACATGATGAGGGTGAATAGTCGAATATATACGGAATAGACGACAACAACGTATGTTTAGAGGTAGGCCTACAGCAGTAAAACACGACAAAAATTCAACAACACATTGAGGAATGAAGTGAAAGAGACAAGAATGGGCGTTAGAAGGGTCGTGGTCGTGGTAAAATGTCACAGAGCATTTAAATTACTTGCGGCTTGCAGATGGCAAAGATAAAGCCAGGCGAAAGACGGCGGAGCCGAAAATGAAGCCGGAGCGAAAGAAATAGAACTTCGCGGAGAGAGCAGAAGAAACAGGGGGTAGATGTGCAAGGCTGTAGCGGTTCAGAAGGAAAAATGTAGATGAGGAGGAAAAGGGGAGGAATGAGGAGGAGGGGGTAAGCACACAACAGATTCCAGACGGCCAGGTCCCTGTAGCAATAGCTGAATAATGCGATGTGTGTGTGTGGGTGTGTGTGTGTGTGTGTGTGTGTGTGTGTTTTAAAGCCAGGAAATAAGAATGGCAGCTGCAAAAGCCCCCACCAGGCTAAAACTAGTTCTTTCACTTCAGTTACGGCGTCGTCGCTTCAGCTTCTGTTCTTTACCCGATCTGTCGTGTTTGAAGCGCACTGCGCGAGCTGGCGGGGCGGCTATGAGTCTTCTCAATCTCTTCTTCCCCCTTCCCTTTAACAAAATGAAAAAAAGAAAGAAAGAAAGCTTCACAGCGGCAGCAACAGCAGCACCCAAGGGATCGCAAGGTTTCAGACATATGCCGTAGCCGTTAAAACAAGTGTAGAATGGATATTTTACTTTGTGGTCAGCTCCACACGAAATTCTGCTGGTACAGAGAAAGGTCTCGTTTAATCTCTTAGAATATCTTCTTTCCTACTTTGTGTCTTATCACTTAGTCTTTAGCGTTGGAATGCACCTATCACTCATGCATGAGGTTAAATTCCGGTCGATTTATCAGTGAAAACATGACAGCCGCAATGCAGTACCACTTAACTATATACGGAGGAATAGGACTCCCGAACTCCACATTTGAAACTAAACACTAACTAAACTTAAAAATCACGTTCAAGACCTTTACAAAGTTGCACAGCTCTTCAAATTATCTCAGAGTATCACTATTGAGAATTTGCTAATTGAAATATCAATAAGAATGAGAAGCAGTCTTTAAAAGTTAATTTTGAATAGCAATTGGTTTCCGACAACAAGGACACAAAAATCTGTATTACCAAGTGAATATACACAATGAATGCACCGCTGCTGTCAATGCTGCAGCACACTAAAACCGGGAGTACAAACTGACAAACATAAACGCCATAAAATATATAAGAAGATCAATGTACAAAGAGCAAATAGTTGCCAGAAAAAAACACCACATTACAGAAAGAAATCACGCTAAAAACAAACAAACAAACAAACAACAAATGAAATAAAAGCAAAGAAATCTCTGAAACTATTCCTTTTAAGACAAGGAGGAATAAACAAACAAATAAACGGGGATTCGTACACCCGATGATGCTCTCGCTATAATATATAGTACAAAGCTCGTTGCGGTTTTAGAAAGACTCACATTTATGTGCCAACAGTCTCCTCCAGGCTTTTTACCCCCTCCCCTCTCTATTCAACGTACCCTCCATTCCCTTCCAGCAGACGCCCGCCGCTACCGAGCTGCGAAAAATGATCCCAATAATTGATCACCACGTTGTCGTGTCACTTTCAAGACGTCAAGAGTTTCCATGGCAACCGTGTGTATGATAATGATGATGATGATGATAATGTTGATGATGATGATGATGATGATGATGATGATGATGATGATGATGATGATGATGATGATGATGATGATGATGCAGCGGGCATAACTGTTTTACTATAAGGTTCCGACTAAATAAATAAAAAAAATAATAATAACCGATGAAAGAGGAACTAGTCACACCATACGCACCCCCTCCTCCCCCCCCTCTGCCCGTATCTTCCATCCTACCTGTATCCATCCAAACATCACCACCATATTTTCAGCAAGCTCGGGAAACTTCCATCTTCCTTACATATAAGTTTACTCGCCCACCATTAGTCTCCACCCGCCCCCCCCCCCCCCCAACTCCCTCCCTTCTTCCGCAGCTCGCTGATATTATGTATCCTCTTCTTTCTCCCACTCGCATCCCTTCTATTTAGTTGCCACGTTAAAGTGGATAAATTGATGAGGAAACAATAACCAGAGGAGAAGGGGGGGGGGCAGTAGAAGAGAAAGGGGGTGGGTGGGGGGAAGAAGCCGGGGCTGGGTAGCTCAGTTGGTAAGAGCGTCTTGCTAGTAACCGAAAGGTCGCTGGTTCGAATCTCGGATTGGTCAACGTGTGATCATATTATTTTCCCCTTTACCAACAACTGGCCCGCTGGTGTCAGTATAAATCGGTCCAGTAGTCACCTATATGCGAAAGTGTCGTGTGACTATAATCTACAAACAACAGGGGAAGAAGACATCAGCAGCAAGGGCAAGCAGCAGCAAAGCGACACGGCGCCTTGCAACGTTCCGCCGCCGGCTCTCTGTCCAAGGAGCCCCAAAAAGGATAAGAAAATGGAGTTTGAATGTTGAGAGGAGTGTCGTTTCGGGATCTCTGAAATCCGCAGTAGCAAAGGCTATGCGGAGACTCCTAGACCAAAAGCGATCCCTCTCTATCGCCAAGCCAAGGCTCACCCCGGCATTCCGAAGCAGAATTCTGAACGCCTCCTATGAGCGAGCAGGTGTGAGCTGAGCCTAAGTGACCGCCGCAGTGGAACTTGCTGGTCGGCTGACCGCCGCAGTGGAACTTGCTGGGTCGGCTGACCGCCGCAGTGGAACTTGCTGGTCGGCTGACCGCCGCAGTGGTTATTGCAGGTCGGCGTGATTTGACCGCCGCGATGGATGATGCAGGTCTGCTTGACCGCCGCAGCGAAAGATGCAGGTCGGCAGGAGATGTGCCCAACACCTCTGCGAATGGTAAGTGCAGGGGCTCTGTCAGTGTCAGTGTCAGACTCGGAGCCGGTTAGCCTCCGAGTAGCTTCGTCTCGACATCGTCTCGACACTGACACCGGCTGACCTCTGCGTCAGGGGCGGATCAGTTAGTTTTTTTTGGGGGGGTTTCCAAAATTCGTATTAAAAAAAAAAATAAATAAATAAAATAAATAAAATAAATATATATATATATATATATATATATATATATATATATATATATATATATATATATATATATATATATATATATATATATATATATATATATATATATATATATATATATATATATATATCTATATATATATCTATATCTATATCTATATATATATATTATTTATTTTATGTTTATTTTATGTTTATTTTTATAATTGTATTCTCTCTCTCTCTCTCTCTCTCTCTCTCTTTCTCTCCTTCTTCTTCTTCTTTCTTTTCCTTTTTTTTTTTTTTTGGGCTGGGGGGGGGTTTCCGGAAACCCCGGAAACCCCCCCCCCTCGTCCGCCCCTGTGCGTGGTGGGTGTTAATGTCGATATTTGCCTTTAAGGTCTCACTTCTTTTCGCACCTATCCTCCTCTTTCGTCCTTCTATCTTTCGCATCCCTCTTCCTCTCTTTACTTCTTCTGGCTCCATACTATACTCACCACCTTCTTCGGGTATCAAATAAAATCGATAAGAAAGGCGCATTAAAACTGTAGGAAAGGGGGGTGGGGCGCAAATCTTGTGAGGGGTAAAGCAATGGTATTGTTATATTATTCAATGCCGGTGTACATGCTGAATCGTTTATAAATAATATTATCGCTGATGACGGCGAGGGCGCCGACGACGACAATGAAGAAGAAGAAGAAGAAGAAGAAGAAGAAGAAGAAGAAGAAGAAGAAGAAGAAGAAGAAGAAGAAGAAGAAGAACAACAACAACAACAACAACAACAACAACAACAAAAACAACAACAACAAAATGAAGATGGTAAAAAAGAAGAAGATGAAGAAGAAGAAGAATAATAATAATAAGAAGAAGATGATGATGATGATGATGATGATGATGATGATGATGAGGAGGAGGAGGAGTAGGAGGAGGAGAAGGAGGAGGAGGATTTGACTTCATGCCTCTATACCAAAGGTGCTACTACAAAGATGTGGATGAAACGACTAAGACTCCAAGAGAGTATGACACTAAGTCCGAACACTATGTCAGAGATGAAATCATAAGAAAGCTGTTATAGATGAAAACGGTACAGCTGCTGCTCCAGCTAGCCGAAGACTGTCACGATCGTACGTCAGACCAGCGCGTCACAGATCAAAGCGGAAGATACGAGAAGTGGTTAGCGCAAAATTAGCTATGTCAAGTGGAACAGTCAGCCCCTTGCGGAAAGTTGCAGCCTTAATGCCGCCACCTTTACCACTGAAGACAAAAAGCCTAGGCAAGGTAAAACATTACAAAAGATTACTCCCAGGCCGTTCGGGAGAGAGGGGAATGGGGTATTTGAAAGGAAAAACTGAAGGCCGAATACAATCAAACATGGGGAGGAAAGATGGGAGGAGAAAGAAAACACAACTAGGACCAGAGACTAGAAGTAAGCGGTTTTAGAATAAAATGCGGATATGAATTGAATCTTTACTGTCATAACTGACACTTGTGAAAACACGATTGCGAAGAGTCTATATCTTGCTTAACAAGGCCAACTAAATATTGTGAACAGGGTTGCCACAAGCGATGCCTACTTAGGTGAGTGGAGTGAATGTAATTCTTCTTCTCGCACGGTTACCTCAGACGTAATCGTAGCGGCGTCGACAACGTAACGAGAGAACACGATGGACGTAGATAAATATAGTACTAGCAGATGTGCCATCGATTCATAACTGACTTATCAGAACACTTAAAGTATAAGACTTACAACTTTGTGCATGATAAAGGTATGTCTATTTGAAAAAAAATTCAACCGCCATCGTTAACAGACAAAAATTGGAATACCCCAAACAAGGTGAAATAAAGACAGAAACACTAGTCTATAAATCAGATATGTGTCCATTCTAACTGACCGTCGTTAAACTATTATATTCACTGCATGACAATTGTGAGGGAAAGAACAGATTTGCCATGGAAGCCATTGATTGCCATTGGAGGTCAAATATCTTTTAACCGCCATTATTACAAACGATTATAGCTGAATGCTAGAATCCCTCGCTGCAGGAACAAAGAACATGGTGTCAAAAGCTGAGGGTTAAAAACAGCAGGAGCAGTGTGATTCGGCATGGATTGATTGGATGATGCCCCCCTGTTTGTCCAGCGCAGCCTGCAAACCAAATTAGGCTCCCTAAAATTAACTGCTGGCCCGAGCCCAATCTGATAACACAAGGAAGGAGAAGAGAAGAGGAGGAAGAGAAGAAGTTAAAGAGAGGGGGGTAAGGGGATTAGATGGGGGGATGTGGATTGGGGGAGGGGGAGAGAGGGCGTGGACAGAAACAGAGGAACCATGAAGACAAGGAAGAGTCCCTTGCTGGGCGTGAAGAAAAAACCACGCAGTCAGTAACTTTGTCTTAATGCCTTGCGCGATCGAGCCAGTGAGTTTGAAAAGATGTCTTAGGTTTGTGAATTGACCCCCATTAATGGCAAAATTGTTACTAATTGAAATTGCTTGTATGCGACCATGCTGCAATCTACGGAGATTGCAATGTAAACCTATGTTTGTGAGCGAATACGAGCGCGAACTTGCCCTAGCGACAAACAAAGGCGTGGAACTCAATCGACCTAGACGTGTGTACAAAGAGTTCTTAAAACGCTGACAAAAGCTAGATCGAATAACCGCAGGTTTAAAATAAAGATTCACCTGTAAACGAATACCTGTGAATATCTTAGCTACTGAAGAAGTTGTATCCAAAAGGACAAGTTTAACCTTTTCTTTTTCTCTTCAAGCCGGCTTACTACAGCAGAACCTTTTTAAGATACGATTTTAATTGTTGTTTTTAAAATAAAGTATTGAAGCACAGCGTTACAGACTCAAACTGAACGGCAGGGGTTCCTAAAACAACATTGATATCTTGACTCTGTCAAGTTCGACCAATTGGCAATTAACTCGTGCAAGGCTTGAATAAAGAAGATCCAACGCGTGGTCGGAGATTTAACAATCTCAAACTGAATGGCGTGTGCATGTGTGTGTGCACCTTGTGGCATGCCAGATAAAACGTGGGCTGATTGATGGTCGGTGCATCAACAATCCCCCCCTCCCGACGTTAAGGTTCAACATACGGGAAGAAGACTTTTAAGCTTCAGTTCAGTAGCTAATTGCAACAGCAGACTTGGGTACTGAGCAAATGCACTTGTGTAGTTGATGATAGGGAGAGCACAGTTTGGTGAGTAAGGTGAGAGAAGGAACACACTAGGTAAGAGAAGTGCTCACCAATCAAATTTCCTTATGTAAATCAGGACTATAAATCATCTTGCATCTTGTATCAGAAGCCTTAGCCATAGGTTCGTAGCAGAGTTGTTGCGTAAATAGTATGAAGATTGAGTCCATGTTTTTTCGAGTAGCAGTAGTTGTAAGAAGAATGCAACGCGTATCTCTTACGAAGCATACTTGATTGCTCATCAAGCCTAGTAAATCAAAGAGGCACAGAAGTCACCGCTACGGAGTAGACATGGAGAAACGCGAGTCATAACTCGCGAGCTAAGGTAATTTAATGGGAACAGCACACTGCACTAGGCTACTTGATAGACTCGTACTTAGTGTAGTGTGGTATGAAGCGCACATAATTATGGTGAGTTGTGATAGGAAAGAACAGAAGTGCAGTCATGTTGACAAGAACGCCAGGAAGAAAGTTATGAAAATTCACAGCAACTATGTATAGTTGATTGATGATTATAATTATACACTGGAGGCAGGCACGTCGTAGTACTGAACACAAGCCTTCATTTACTGGCCATGATCAGCATTCCTGTTGTTGTTGTTTGTAGATTATAGTCACACGACACTTTCGCATATAGGTGACTACTGGACCGAATTATACTGACACCAGCGGGCCAGTTGTTGGTAAAGGGGAAAATAATATGATCACACGTTGACCAATCCGGGATTCGAACCAGCGACCTTTCAGTTACTAGCAAGACGCTCTTACCAACTGAGCTACCCGGCCCCTCCAGCATTCCTTAGTCACTGCGTTACTTTATACTAGATAATGGTCAAGATACCGAAGTCAATAGCTTACTGGGCAGGGCCATAATTCTTACTTATAGCCTATTGGCCAGTGCCAGTCTTAGATTAGGTGCAGACTCCTTTCCCATGAGACAGACTAGCTCAGACGCTTTCTTTAATTAAAGGATGACTCAACAGTGAATTTGGTCCAAGTCACGATATGTACAGACCTTAAATGAAATAAATGAAAATGAATCAACAGTGCATATTTCCGTAGTGGTCAGTTGTCAAGACACCAAAGGTCATAGTTATTGCGATAAGACATTAAATGTACACAAATATATCACTATTGCATTAGACACACATCCTTTTCCCCTGAAAAACACTAGTTCATATCCTTTCTTTAAATGCTAAATTAACCGTGAACATTTCATTCTGACCAGTGATCAATATACGAAAGATTTGTTTGTCCCATCCCGGTAGCTCAGTGGTACAGCGTTCGCCTGGCACCCTTGATGATCCAGGTGATGGGCAAGATAAAAGTGAACATTTTCACTGTCCGTATTTTTTTAGTGGGGCCGGGTAGGGGGAGATGGCGGTGTATATTAAGCGGGTGTTTCAGATGAGGTGCGAGAGGGGCCGGGTAGCTCAGTTGGTAAGAGCGTCTTGCTAGTAACCGAAAGATCGCTGGTTCGAATCCCGGATTGGTCAACGTGTGATCATATTATTTTCCCCTTTACCAACAACTGGCCCGCTGGTGTCAGTATAAATCGGTCCAGTAGTCACCTATATGCGAAAGTGTCGTGTGACTATAATCTACAAAACAAACAAACATGTCCGTATTTGTATCTAGGAAGGATCCCGATTCACCCCCCCCTTCCCAGTCCCCTATTCGCTCATGTGACGCGGGACTTTAATCTACCTACCTAACCTAACCGTCCGTATTTATTTGCAGTATGATTGCTCTTGTGGTTCAGTGTTGTTGATTTAGGTCCCTACCTGCTGTTCCCCGGGATGGTTATCCCCCGTCTGCCATATCGCCAATGGTGGGTGTAGACTTCAATGTTCACTCACCAAAGATGAATACACTGGTCAGTAGTAGTGGTCAAGATGGCAGTCTTGCATTATCTAGATACAGACCATTTCGCCTGAGACCCCTCAGGCGAGAACCCACAATTACGTCACTCAGAATCATCGAAAGCTCCCTGCGAGAGAAAATAAAACTGTCTTCGCCCTGAGACCGGATAGCTTACAATTTCTTCAGTAATGATGAATCTGGACCCCCCAACCTCCTCCTCCCCATCACCCCTCTTCAACAACACCCTTGCGACAGACAAGTTCGTCTGTTTACTTACTAACTACTAAGTAAACTGCTGCATCAACAGAAACTGTTTTGACCAATTTGATGCTACCGCAATATTGATCCGAGAGTAATTAAAGTCCCCTTCATCGCAACTGAAAGCTCTGTTGTCGGGTCTCCCTCTTTAATTCCTATTGATTAGAATGGGTTTGCACTCTACTTCAGATTCACGTCAGTGTAACATTTTATTGATTTACGATGACTTAAAATCTACTTTAACGTTCATGCAAAAGCTCTTTCGTAAGAGTCAGTACGGCGATGCAATGAACGAACTTTGAGGTTTAATGTCTACACCACCATTGGCGATATGGCAGACGGGGATAATCATCCCAGGAAACAAGGTGTAGAGACATAAATCAATACTGAACCACCAGAGCAATTATACTGCAAAAATGGTCAGTGAAAAATGGCTACTTTTTATTTCGCACACAACGGGATTCGAAAGTGATGCTATAGCATAAGGCCAAAGAAACACATGAACTGTGCTTCTTCATCTTCGACAACGTAGTGGTGAAGGCTGCGATAATATATTATTAACATACATTATTTAAGCTACGATATCCGTGATAAAATCCTGTTTGTAGTAGGATCGTCTTATTAGAAGTTAATTGAAATGTAGAAAGTCGTGGCGTTTACTTGTACGGTTACATGTATCCGTTGTAAACAAAAAAACAAGTAAAGAACAACAAGAACAACGAACCCAAAAAAAAATCAAAAAATAATCTCTTGAAACACTATCTTCCCCAAACTTTTCCTGCTTCCGCTTTACGTGATACGCACACAAAAACGAGTGTCAGTCAAACACAAACGCACGCAAACAATGACACATTTATTTTCGCTATTATATATCTTATTATTATAATATTAAAATAAATTATCTTACATTAATTTGTTGGTATGTGTACGCGCGCGTCGTACGCGGGTATTTGTGTGTGTGTGCGTGCGTGTGTCTGTGTGTGTGAAGTAATCTTCATTATACTCTGCACATAATCTATATTTAACGTGTTGATAGTTGTGACAAATAACTCATAGAAGATGAACAAGAGCTACGTTTTAAACATCATCAGTATAAAGTATTTAAAATATATATATACTTAAATCACCACGCCCGAGATACTTCGTGGTAGTTATTCATTGTAGTAGTGCGCAATTAGTACATGCCTACACAATCTTTTACCCTGGTGTGTTTAATCTCCTTCAACCTTTTTTTTAAAATAATTTGTCTTCCCAGTATAGTGGTAGCGTTGAGGGTAGGTGACAAAAGACGTTTTGGGACTACACAATCTGCTGACGTGATTAGGGCAGGGTGCTTTCAGCTTTCGCTTGACTGCTGATCGAAATGGAAAGGGTTGTCTGAGCCGCCCTGTTTTTGCACCAGCGCGTCAACTTTTACACAGCCCTGGGGCTATAATGCGTCTTGACATGTTCTAGGTTGCAACACCACACAATTATGTGGCTTTACTGCAACTGTACAGTAGAATAAAGACTATAGGCCGACCTTTCAGTAACGGACTTTTTTCTAATCTACAGACGGTATCTTATAAGTAAAAAAAAAAAGGTAAAGGTAGTCCCTTAGCCTTGTGGCCGTAGGGGAGCGTGATGTTGGAGATCACACTTATCTTGGGCCAGCGTAATGAGGGTGATGCCCATCTCTCTCCCTCGCTGCTTTACCTTCCCCACCCTTAAGAGAGTAGGTACTCGGTCACAGGAGTCAACTGGGGGCGTTGTTATTTGTCGCTTCACGTTTTGCGGTCACCCATCCAAGTGTTAACCGCACTGGACGGTGCTTAACTTGCGACACAGTAGCGAGTGCTCCAACCACTACGCTATCCGACACCCCTATCCTATATGTATGTATATATACTTTTTCTAATCTACAAACGGTATCTTATGGTATCTTATATGTGAAGGCGTCGTTTTACAGAGCGGTCGTTGCTGTTTAGACGAAGACGTTGAAAGCTTTGTTAACAATTAAACTCGTATGCGTGTGACTTCAGAGCTGCTGCACAGTAGCGTCATAAGACAAAGGTGAGGGTCGTTATAAGGCAGTGACGGTGGTTTAAGTTACTTGTTTGAATAAGATTGTATTGTGATGCGTACTTCATAGGGTAATCCTAGTATGATGTCTGAAGCAAGTTAAATGTAAGATTATGTTTGGTAGTAATAGTTTACGTATCCCAAACCGAAAAGACAATAAGTGAAATACAAATGTATTAATGCGCATAAAGTGTGAATTTATTTATTTATTTATGTATCTATTAAAATGATTGAAAATAAATGACGGTGTTTGTGTTTGGTGGTGGTAGTGTAGATATTGGTTGTTGTAATATACTGTCGTTCTTTTGGTTGAAAGTGTAATTTTAATAATAGAGAATTCTCGCTGTGAAGTCTCGACTCTGAAACAACTCAGTGAGTCAGACGCGACAGTCTCAACTTTCAATCCAAGGTTGTATCGGGTGTGCTTGCTGTTTACTCAAGCTGAGTCGTCCTTCATCAACTTAACGTCTCCCCGTCATTTTTCCAACTCCTCAACGAGCAATTAAGTACTTTGCTTCCCTCTTTTCCCCTCCCCCACCCCACCTCCCCACCTTCTCTCCTCCACATGCTATACGTTCTTCTTCCACCTCCTTCCCTTCCTCCTGTCCACACCCACACCTTGAACCTTCCCTTCAAAACACTCTACTGGGGTCTTCTCCTTTCCCCCCTCTCTGTTTCTGTCCTCATCCGTCTTAAAAGAAAGCCTTACTAGTCTCATTTCCTTCAAGTCGTTGCCGTCATTCTTTCCCCCAGTAAACTCGCCCTCCATTTTTGACAGCCGAGCACTTGGGCCGAGTCCGGAAATTGTCCCCCCTTTTGAATTCCTATCGATTTGTGTGTTTGTGTGTGTGTGTGCGTGTGTACTTCCCTTCCATGCTCTTCCTTTGCATCACGACATTAGTCATTACCCCCCACCCCCCACCCCCTATGCGATGCTGCATTTAGCCACCATCGTCAACCGTGATTCTACAATTACCATCGCTATACACAGTTCGTTTTTATCTATGAATTCTACTTAGCGCTTTCCAGCCTGTTCAATTCCTTATACCAACGATCGCTATTGAGTTCAGTCTCTGTTTAAATGTTTTATTAATTGAATCATCCAGAATAACAACTCGGCCCTTTACGATTCTTATTCAATACTGTATCATTTCTACCCCTATAATAAACTCGCCAATGCGAAGTATCTAATATAATAACAGAAATATAAATCAAAGCCTCCGGCAAAAACAGTTTATGGTTTGGACTCGATACACTTCCGCGAGAAACTGCCACCATCTTAATGATAGACCGCTCGTCCACCTTTTTCCCTCCTATTCTTTCCCTTATCATGCTGTCGATCCCGTCTCTCAAGAGCCTACAAATAATTATCGCTATTTAAATGTTCTACACAGCAGTAGGTCATCATCATCATCACGATCATCATCATCATGATCACCATCACAATGATGATCATCGTCGCCATCGTGGTCGTCTCTCGTGTAACTTAATGTGAAAGATGCTTTGAAAGTGTGATATCTGCTCAGCAGTAGATATGAATTCCTCCGCAAGAGGCTGAAAACATAGACGGTTCCATACACGTCGAATTTTAAGACCACAGCCATCCTCTCGCGCATACGAAGCTGTTTACACTGAAAACATTGATCGTAAACATTGATGATACACGTTCCATAAATATTGCCAACGTCATCCATCGCACAACAGGGCTCATTGTTCTGAAGCAGAAAACGCAAGATTGTTTTGAACGCATGAAATGGATAGCCACGGGGTTGGGTTCTACATAAACAAATACGTTACAGAGTATGCTGTTAGATATTGCGAAAATATAATCACGTAAGAGACAGTTGTAAACAGGGAAGGGGGGGGAGAGGGATGGAGAGAGAGAGATATTCAGATTCAGGCATTTTATTTATAACAAGGATTGCGTTTTTATGCACTAAGTCTAATCTTGCAAATACAGGTTACTTGAGGATGTCCCAAACTGCACAACGTCAATCTTCTTTCTACATCTACATCTAACAGTATTATTTCCTTCAATGCTTTGTTTAGTCTAGTCTAGACATTGCTGTGTGAGGTTTGCTTATTGTATGAAAACAAGCGCAGATTGCTAGTACAAATCGTAGATATAGGTTACAGAAATAGGATAGTCAAGACAATGGTAAACAACTTGCAACGCACTTCAGTCGGAATCTGGCTTCCGTGGACTTGAAGTTCCGTAAATATCAAAGAAAGACGGCATCAGTAGTGGTAAGGGAATAATACTTAAGACGCACGGAACAGCCCAGCAGCAGCAGCATCTCATATATATAACTAAGAGACATTGCCGGCAATTATAAGTTTGGTTGTTGTTAGTCCAAGTTTAAATTAGCAACCATTATTGATAGACGTAGACCCAGATTCTGCTCTGCTCTGTTAATGAATCCATTTATTTATTCATTTTAAGTGATCCAAAAAGCTTTTAGAAATGATGTATCTGGTTGATGATAGGTTCTCACACCTAGGCAAACGCTAGCCCCAGGTCTCTCTAGCCCTAACTCTAACCCTAACCCTAGCACAGTCCGTCACAGATGTAAGCCTAATTCACATCTCTCTCTCTCTCTCTCTCTCTCTCTCTCTCTCTCCCTCTCCCTCCCTCTCTCTCTCTCTCTCTCTCTCTCTCTCTCTCTCCCCCTCCCCTTAAAGGGTTCTCGTTAGAACGGTTCACATTCTTGATCAGAGAGAACACAAGAAGGAAGTGACAGGATTGGAAAAGCGACATCAGATTGAAGCTTTAAACATGACAACGCGGAAATGCTTTTTTCATAGTTTGACAGTGGATGTCCTGATATATACACGTCTATGCCATCTATCATCATAAACATGCAGGAAAACTCAAACGATGTTTCATATAAATTGACCTTAACTTAAAAGGCCCAAATTCGAAAGCTTTGTTTATTTCACGGGTTTACTCTAAAATTCGCATTATTTTTTACATTAGTCTAAACGATGATAAAGTGGGCTTTTTTGTTGCTCAAACCAACCGCCATTGATTTGAATTTTCCATTTCGGTTCTGAAAGGGAGCTATGTTTTCCTGTTTTTAACGGTACAGCCGTTTGACCTTTGACCCTATTTCTGTGTGAACCACGCGCGCGGCTTTGGTGTCTGAGGGTATGGTAGGGTCTATTTTATCAACATAAAAAAACAACAAAAAAACCAAACAAACTCTTACGAGCAACTGTTTTTTACGGGTTTTGTCTCTTATAGGCTTTGATAGATGCTATTTTTAGCTTCATAATGTTGGTTGGATGGCGAACGGCTGTTGCTATTAATACCACAAAACTATGGAATTTATTCATTAAAAAAATAATATAGCTATCCTTTCAAATTAGTTATTTTATGTTGTAAGCTTATGTTTTCAGTGGGGGCAACATTCACTATACCGTATGAGGCTCTATCAAGGTGGCGGGGTCGAAGTGGGTCCCTTTAGGTTACCAAACAAAATCCTTCAAATTACAGTTACGTTTCGGAGTTGAAAACACAAACAAACGACATAACACAACAAAACACGAATGAGCAGTAGCAAATAAATCAACGTAGCGGCTGTGGTTTTACTCAGGCCCAAACAAAGAAAAAGGGTAGAAAGACTAGAAGAAAAACAAGAAACAATCATACATTTACGTAATAACCTGTCTATAGAAGCAGCTGAAAGAAAATCGATAAGGGTTTTTGCATACAGGTCGATGCGTCGTGGATCAACCCAGATTACTTGCTTTACTCGATGGATTGACAAGTATATTGGCTATGAGGCAATAAGACACACACACACACAAAACACCCAAGAAATTAATAACTTTCCACATATAGCATATCTTGCGTTTGACAATAGGAAATTGATGTTACATTTTTTTGTCGAGAGTTATCACTTTTTTCATCGAAAGTTATCACTTTTTGTTCTATACAAATGATCACACCCCAGACCTGAAAGTGATTGTGCCTGACACATTAAATTACGTGGCAGATGTGCAAGCATCTGCATGCATTGATCGCACGTTAACTAAATCACATATCTGAAAAAAAAGCGTAATGTCACATGCATAGACATGAGTGTATATAGGAAAAAAAAAAACAACTAAACATTAACGTTTAACGTAAATTCCCACCATTGACGACACCTCTTAAAGGAACGACCATCCCAACGAAGATGATGTAAGGGCTTAAATTAAAACTGTGTATTCATGTATGTAGGCCTACACGTGTTGATGGCAAGTGCATATCGACTAGTATTATGCTTGTAAAACTCTTAGCATTATCTTAATAGGTGAATAGGTTAATAGCTAAAAATGTCCATGTATTTCACGTCTACGTCCCGTTTCCTCTTAACAGCAAAGATAATGCTTAGAAAGTATCAAAGCAAGCACAGTGCGCATAATTAATCGTTTTTGCTACTCACGCGGTGCATAAGTATACATAGGATATATTTATTACAGAATTGCCACTGATTAAGCTGGATCATTATTGCATAGATCTAGTTTATTTATACAGCGCCTCCTCCTCCCCTCCTCCCATCCGCCCCGAGCCCTGATTTAGTTATAAATGAAGTACTATTTTCCTTGAAGAAGACTTGGCAGCCCTTTGTTGTTAACTCGGAACTTTTATCTTATTTACTACAATTTAGTAAAGCAAGCTGGTCTTCCATGTTGTCAATGTATTGGAACTGGTAACTTTGCTGTCAATTGAACTACTCGACTACCGTGCATCACCACCTTACACAAGTCTCACAACCCCCCATCCCCCCAAACAACCATACCCCCACCTCTTCCACTACTACCACATTCCTCTTAAAAAAAAAGTTATGTGAAAAACGAGAACAAAACGCTGACAGACAAACAATAGCTGTTCGTGTTTGTAAAAAGGGAGAGAACTTTTCAGCTTGTAAACTGCCCATTGTTTCACACACGGAAACTAAAGGCTAACGGCGGCCACATGCACCCACCCTACCGTTCAATAGCAAGGAAACACGACCACTCACAACAACAAAGAGAAAGAAGAAGAAGAAGAAGAAGAAGAAGAAGAAGAAGAAGAAGAAGAAGAAGAAGAAGAAGGAAGAAGAAGAAGAAGAAGAAGAAGAAGAAGAAGAAGAAGAAGAAGAAGAAGAAGAAGAAGAAGCAGCAGCAGCAGCAGCAGCAGCAGAAGCAGCAGCAGAAGAAGAAGAAGAAGAAGAAGAAGAAGAAGAAGAAGAAGAAGAAGAAGAAGAAGAAGAAGAAGAAGAAGGTTAGTGCTAAATAGTATTACGACACTGCGCTAATAAAGGAAGAAGGAAAGACTTAAAATCGTATTGTACAAACAATCATACACCATAGAAATAAAGAGTATGCCATAGATTAAGTAACGACTTAGTTTTTACTTTTAGCTGCAATGAATAAAGCATTGTAAATGGTATTACAGAGATAATAAGCGACAGAAAACAAACTTCGTGCGACGTAGAGAAACCACTCACATAGACACCGTGATAAACATACGAGTTAAAAACACCCAAACAGAAGCCTACTACAGAAACCAAGAGTTTAAGGTAAAGGTTAGAGGTATTTGACGGAAAGTCGTATGTGGATACAAAAGGGTTAGTAAACAAAAGAATGAATAAAACGAACTTTGCAAAAGGTCGAAACAAACATGTAAAGATTTTTTTTGAAACGATGGGTTACATTTGTTTAAAAGGGGAAAACAAACTTCAGAGTTAGACGAGGATGATGACTTGTCATCTTTGGTTACAAATGCGTGCAGATCTATGCTTTCTTACTTTAAAAAAATCGTTCTTAACACAAAAGAATATAAATAAAGAATTTATAAAAGGCGTTGAAGATGCTGATGTGACTGCGCTCTCGATACACATTGGTCGAAGGCTACTGGAACCATGCTGTAGTAGTCGCCTCAACAGGCCATAAAGCATGCTCTCATGCTTCAGAGCACTGCTTCCTATACGCTTCAAGCCCTAGGAACATTGACCAATGAACTCTTGAAAATAGAAAATGTAAGTTTCGTCTCCTCTAGGGGACGAATTAAGTCAAACTGTATTTGTTTCTAGGTCAACTGTCTTTTACGAACCATTTGAGAATGTTTTTGAACCGTTTGTTGACGCCGGATAGTGTCCTCACTTGGTTTCATACAATTTAAGAATCCAACAAGGCAAATGGGTTTTTGAGACGGAAAGAGCGGAATATTGTAGAGCAACATTCTGTATATATTTACAGTGAATTTGCGCTTTTTCCGTCACTATGGAGCTTGAAGCGTATAGGAAGCAGAGCCCTGAAGCATGAGAGCATGCTTTATTCCCTGTTGAGGCGACTACTAAAGCATGTTCTGGAAGCCTTCGACCAATGTGTACCGGGGGGACTGCGATGGGATAAATGTTAAGAAGAAGAAGAAGAAGAAGAAGAAGAAGAAGAAGAAGAAGAAGAAGAAGAAGAAGAAGAAGAAGAAGAAGAAGAAGAAGAAGAAGAAGAAGAAGAAGAAAGAGTTTGAACTAAGCCAATGTAAATGTCTACGCCTGTTTGTGCGGAAAAAGGAAGAAGACAACACATAAAATAATGAACGGTGATTGCTGATGCATTGCATGTAGCCCCTTTAAGGAACGACAGGAATGCACACACACAATGATCTTAAAAAGCCATTAAGCAAACTCCACATCGGCTACGGAGAACAACACATAATTAAAGGATTAAAAACGATTCAGACATTTTTTGTTATGCGACACACACACACACACACGCACCCCCCCCCCACACACACACAGTGCTAAAAGTAACTGCGAAGTCTTAACAATGATGATCATGATGATGACGACGACGTCAATAGTGCTGAGGATGAGATTGTAATGATGACTATGACTATGATGATGTCCATCCACTATCTATGGCTCCGGTTGTCTATGCTTATCTACGATGTTTGTGATATTTACAGGGCTAATGATGCTTATGAATCATCAGCGACAGAGACTAGAGTTACGATGCCGTCAGCAAATGGAAACCTTCCCTCAAAAAAGCCAACTAATACAGGAAATGAGCCAGCGAGGATGAAGAGGAAGTAGAGAAGGAGGAGGAGAAGAAGGAGGAGGAGGATGAAGAGGAGAAGGAGGAGGAGGAGGAAAAGAAGAAGGATGAGGAAAGACAAAATGGCGAAAACAATATATTTGCGTCACGAGCCCCACAGTCATGCCATAATTATAACCCCAAACAGCCAGCCCACCTGCGACTTCGCACAGTACAGACGAGGAAATTGTCTGCAACACATTAACACAGTAAATGAATGGTTTGTTAATATACGGCGCATAACATCTCACAGAGCTGCTCAAGGCGCTGACTGAAAACGGGATCTATGTAACTTGTAAGGCGCCAACCTGCTGCTTGCTGCGCACCGTAGTCTAACGTTTGTGACAACTTCAGCTGACAAGCCAGCGAACCTAAACGACTAACTGCGAATTCATTTTTATTTCAGACTGTCACCAACTTGCCTTGTGTGTGTGTATGTGCGTGTTTGTGTGTGTGCGTGTGTGTGTGTGTGTAGGTATGTGTGAGTGTGTGGACAGAATGACCAGTTTCTTTAAAGTGCCGCTGCAAAAACAAGGGAAGGGGGTACGATGGTGGTGAAACATCGTATAAAGAGTCATTACAGAAAGTCGCTTCTGGGGGCGGGGAAGGGGGGAGGAAGTGGCACTGTCCACGATGCGAAACACGGTCCGGCCAGCTAGGTACGCGAGTTACGCTGCAAACATTCTTCCACTGTCCACTGAATATGTCCCTTATCTGTTGTAATCCAAATAGCACCAGACGTAGAAAATACAAATACAACTATATATATCTATCTATTCCACTTCATTGCGCCTCCAGTAATGGCCAGATAGCGTGTTCGTGTACTACTTCGACGCAGACAAGTAAATTGTCTGCAACTTGTTGAGACAACTTACAGACCAGCGAACTACACGCTATGCTGCAAAACCATTCAGTTAAGACGTGAAATGGTCTAGCAAGCAACAACTGTTAAAGCATGAAAGGCAAACACAGTAATACTCTACAAGTCTTTGATTCTCAGCACGACCCCTCTAGGGATATCTGGGCTTGCCAAAACAACTGGCAAAACCGACGAAGCCAAATTACAGGGAAACACATCAGCAGATCGAGAACAGAGAGGAAAATATGTTGGGCTCGTAACACAAAACAACCATTCACTATAGGATACCACTGCTGATGCTGGCTAGACAGAGAGTTCCTCTTGTTTACTCGAACACATTCTCTCCTTCTTTTCTTTCATTATTTGTGCATTCATTTCTCGCCAATTTCTTGTGGGTTTTGTACGATAATGCATAGCAATTACATAATTTATATATAAAACAAAAAGATACAGATATATAGAGATATATAAAAATATATAGAGATATAGATAGATATAGATATTTTTATTAAAAAAAAATTTTATTTACTTTATTGTCCATTTTTTCATAGGGAAATTCTGGGCCGCCTCCCCTGGGGAAAGCGTAGTCGCAGCCTGTGTCGCGCCCAAACCCAACCTATCTAACATTAGTTGTGATTTTGAAACTTTGCTGGGGAAACAAACCGGAGTACCCAGTGAAAACCCCCGAGACGTTGCCCGAGTCGAAAGTAAATAATATTCGGAGAAACATAACGCCCTGATCCTGGATCGAATTCACACCTGTCAGGCGCCATTGGTTTCTGGCCTGTCGACAAGGCAAGTTAGTCCCGTTATACATAGATAGATATTACAGTTATGTTAAAGTTAGTATTTCCTTCTGATTATAGAGTTAATAAGAGTGGGAGACGCAAAATAAACACGGCAAGCATCCAGTCAGATAGACCCTCGTCGGTCTTTTTTCCACTTTCTTTCTTTCCCTTTTTTTTTTTTTAAATTTTCTTCTTGCCTTCATTCTTTCTAATTTTTCTTTTTCTTCTTCCTTTTCTTCTTCTTCTGCTGCTGCTGCCAGCTCTCATGCATGACCAATTCCGGTTCAATACCTCTCAGTGCATAAATTATTAACAATAACAGCAATTATCGCAGGCTGAAATCAGAATGCTGTCCCGGTCTGATTCAGAACATAGCAGTGCTAAATCAAAGCTAAGACAAAAGAAACATTAAACCAAAGGTCAGAGGTCAAAGGTCGCAGTGGCAAGTTTGACTGAGTCTAAATATATCATTGGTTTGACCATCGACTCCTGTTTACTCTCCTGACGCATCAGTAATTAATTCGCTTAGAAGAAGAAGAAGGGGGGAGGAGGAGGAGGAGGAGGAGGAGAGAGAGAGCACATTCAAACGCGCAAGAATTATAATTACCTCCTGCCTCCTCGTAAAAACCTCCGACCTAACGGAATCATTATCCGGAAAGAAACTCGAAGAAAATTATCACCGCCACTTGAGTTAGACTAAGACAGTCTAAAGAGAAATGTTGAGGGTAATGGGGGCAACAGAGAGAGAGAGAGAGAGAGAGAGAGAGAGAGAGAGAGAGAGAGAGAGAGAGAGAGAGAGAGAGAGAGAGAGAGATGATCAAACAAAAGAGGGAGACAGAGACAAGAGGAAGGCAGAAGGGAGGACGACGAGAGTGGAAAGGAGCGAGGAGAGGGCGGTCGGGGAGCCAGGGGTTGAGGGGGTCGGAAAAGGGCAGATGAAAGAAGAAGCTAATCAAATACAGGGGCTTGACACGAACCGTTCAGCAAGCTGCACTTTGCAAGTCACTTTACACCGCACGCATTTCAGTAGGCTACTACGCTACAACAACGCCACTGCAAAGCAATGAATCGGAAATGCCACTATCGCCACCACCACCCCTACCATAGCAATGGCAAACGCTCGAAACTCTTGCTCGCATGCATTATTCATCCTCCCAGCACGTCAGCGAACCCTCATCCCAGTCCCACCATTTAACAATAATGCCGTCTAATAGCAGGAAACGCTAACCCAATCGACCGATTCTTCTGGAAGCGTGGCGCATTAACGTCTAAAACCCCAGCTCTCACAACACTACTAAGCTTACTACACAACGCCGCGCACACAAGCTAAAAACCACCATATCCTATGTCCATTAGTTTACTCCACTATGTCTTTTTTTCGTTTTCTTGGTATGAATTATGATAATTAGCCCACGCCAGCCCTGTGGTCGACTTGTGCTAGGTAGACATGATAGCCGCGCCACGTCTAATCACCCACTTCTGCTGCGCCCGATAAACAACAAGCCGCGGCGGCTACATAGAAAATGCATAAACACGCCTCGCCTACATATACAGAGCTGTTCAAAGCTGAAGGTTTCAGCTAAGCTTCAGTGTTACAACAGACTAAAAAGTTCGTACTGAATAAACTATACAGCACGTCGACTGACGTGATAAAGGAATTTAAGATCGACAGCTTATCGGAAACGACAAAGGTTGTCCATTGTGCGAACAGCTATTCCTTTCTTTCTTCTCGCGTCTCCTGCTGACAGGGCGTTACGCCACACCACCAACGCTACTTAAACACTCCACTACACCATGCAACAAGCCTTACGTTATGAGAAGAAAGAGCTCTCAAAATGGCGGAACCGCTGATTGAGAAGCCGAAGCCGAAGCCGAAGCCGAACAATTCTGCGATGAGACAAAATGAAAACCCCAACCGGTGTAGAAGAGTACGCGGAGTTACGGAGTCGTAACTAGCTCCAGAAACTAAGTCCCATACGAATGCAGCTGCACAAAGTGCACGAAAAACGATCGAAATTTTCAATTACATAGTCGAGATATATGTACGGATTGGTTACATTCTTGAACAGCGAAGAGGGGGCGATTACATTCGAAGCCCCAACCAGATCAGACAAGTGCACAGATGCTGTGAATGGCAAACAAAAACGATCACCGGAAAGGTCAAACAACATGGAAAAGAAAGAGAAGAAAGCATAGAGGACAAAAGGAGAGAAAATAAATAAGTGGTGAGGAGTTCATGGGAAGATTAAGAGATGATGATGATGATGATGATGATGAAGATGATGATGATGATGATGATGATTACGAGACCGCATTTTGCATCCTTTAACCGAATCACCCGGTTTCATCATTAATGACTCGAATACGAATTTCCTTAGTGCATAAAAATCTAATAATAAGTTTCTTAGTTGTTATCTTTCTGCCAATCCCTATTCGTGCCAGTATCCTTGTTAAAACAAAGCTTCACTTGCAGGTCACTAAACTTAAAGGTCAAATAGTCCATTAATAATGCTTATCAGTAGCTTGAACAATACAATGCATTATACAATGGGTAAAGATGAACTCTTAAAGCTTAAGGAGCTGTGTCTACAAAAAAAAACAGCTAGTTCAGTCGCCTTAGTCCCGACGTCATTTAAAATCGCAGAAGATACTATAGAAGCGCTTAATCTTTACTGCTGCAATTTATCGATTGGTGCTGGTGTTATTATTCATTTATTTGCTAGGTGCTTTAAGCCATCTGACACGTTGCTGCGCACCATCCGTCTAGCTTTTACTCACAGCGTTAACGCCCGTCTCAGCAGTTTGTGATTAGATTATACATTTTACACTAGTACACGTACACAGACATCAGTCTGGCAAGATGTTACCAACGCACTTCTACAGTAAGGCTTAAAAGTATTAACGACCACATTGTGACCTTAAAATAAAATCTTCTAAATGTCATATTGTTTCATCATCTTATTTTGTTAACACCAACCTCTGTGACATGAAAAAGCACATTTTAAGTTAAATATCTTAAAGTTGTTTTCCGTGTTGATTTGTTGTCCTTTCTCGCATTGTATTGACGATTGTGTAACGGATTGCGAAACTCTTCGCCAAGGAAGCGGTAGCCTCTCTAGATGGGGTCACATAGAATTAAATGTAGTGATGATGATGATGATGATGATGATGATGATGATGATGATGATGATGATGATGATGATGATGACGAGATAAAAAAAAAATCCGATCACACTCGCAGTGATTAGACATAAACGTAGTAACCATCAGACGTGATATGGCGAAAGTAAAGAAACACGTCACACAGAAAGAGACTGTCACAATATTATATGAAGATAAGACTACAAAGACAAAGCAAAACCAAAGACAAACAGACAAGGACTATTGATCAATCAATTAAACAAAAGAGAGAGAGAGAGAGAGTGAGTGAGAGAGAGAAAGAAAGAGAAAGAAAGAGAGAGAGAGAGAGAGAGAGAGAGAGAGAGAGAGAGAGAGAGAGAGAGAGTCTGTGAGAGAGAGAGAGAGAGAGAGAGAGAGAGAGAGAGAGAGAGAGAGAGAGAGAGAGAGAGAGAGAGAGAGAGAGAGAGCCGTATATGTTTAATAAAAACGAGTCATTATTCAATCACACGATCATTCCATCAATCAGTAAACTGATCACTCAAACAATCAATCTCCAAGCCATTCACTCAGTCAGACTATACAATGATCAGAGAGGGTACTCACCGCTTGCTGGAGAAGGAGACAGCCGTCACATCTGCAGGCTGCGGGGTGGACAACCAAAATGCCCTTGCTCAAAAGCAGCTTCAGGCTACGTCCCCGATGGCGAATGGACCTCTTCCAGTCCTTGGCAGACTCCCGCCCACTCATGGTCTGGAACTCGTTGGGCGTGATCCAGCCGTCGCCGAACTCGATACACTTTCCCTTGGAGCCCTGGTACAACTTGGACAGGTACATCATGGCCTTGTTACCGCCGCACTCCACCTCGATGGCCACGTCTTTGGGCTTGAAGTGGAACGTGGTCTCCTCGTCCGCCTTGTCCATATCGATGATGACGCTGCCGCAGCGGTAGGTCTTGGGTCCCATCTGCATGAAGCCCGTGTGCATGACCTCGGACTCGGAGCCGTCCTTGCTGTGCTCGCCGTCCAGTGAGGGCGAGGGTTCGGGCTCCATGGTGGACGGCGACTCCGTGGCCGTGTCCTCCAGGTCGGGCTGGGACGTTTCCACCGTCTCTGTGGTGGTAGTGGTGGGCACGCTGGGGATGCTGGTGGTCGCGGGGGAAGGGAAAACCTCCGCAATGCTGTCTTCTCCTACTGTGTTATTGTCCACGTCGTCGCTGTTGATGTCGCCAACGGTTGCTGCGGCGAGTGGGACGGCGGCGATGGTTTGATCGACGGCCGCTTTCTTGGCCTTGTTCTTGCCCCAGCGCTTGGACGCTTTCTTTCGAGGCATGGTTGCTGGCTGGCGGTACGGGGCTAAAAGCGGACACTACGTAAAGCGCAGGGGGGCAGCCCTTTCTTTCTTCCTGTTCACTTTTTCCCCTCCTATTCACAAAACACTCCACACTGCCACGGCTGCTGATGCTGATCGTGCCACTGTGCGTGTGTCTGAACGGTGCGTCGTGACCGCCTGTGGTGTATGTGCTCTCACTCCTTTCCACTCAGGGAGTCAGGATGGTAAATTCAACAACGACCGCCACCGACCACGCCACTACGGAGCGTCGGGACGGAAAGGAAGGGGTCGGGGAAAAGGTGAGAGAGGGCGCGCGCACGCACGCACGGCAGATGAGATGAGAAATGAGGCGAGAGCGACGGGGTCTGGTAGTAAAGGGGGGAAGGCGAAGAAAAAAGACGAGGAAGCTGCAGGCAAGTCAAGTCGGAGTGTCCCGAGACCCCCCCTACCACCGCTACAACAGTCACGGCTCCGCGGGCCCGCACCGCTCTCTTCCGTCACTTGGCTGTCCTGCCTCTTGCGCTAATCACCAAGATGGCTGTCCGTCAGTTCTGTTTCACACTGCCACACACAACATAAAGCGCACTGCGGACACTGTACACCAAACACCGCTAGCCACTACAAACTATCACTGAAGCAGTGAGGCGAGAGAGAGAGAGAGAGGGAGGGAGAGAATGCTTAGGTCTGTCGTTGGTCACCATTCAACTGACTGACCACTACTTGTCACTTCTCATTTTCATTCTGTTTTACTCCGCTAACAAAGAATCCGCCAACACGTGCATAGTCCTGGAAACATAAACCAATCCCTTCAAGTCTCAAAACCATAATAGTCGTTTGCGATGTAGATGATGATGAATCAAAGTGCAGCCGACAAACACAATAGTACGTTCCCACGTGACACTTAGCCGCAGTGCTATCTACGGCTCCGCAGTTGAGTGAAGTTTAGGACACAAAATACTGCTACGCAATGTGCTGTAATCAACACTCAACACTATACAATACACACACGCGCGAGCGCGCCGTTGATTAGGCCCGATGAAGAAAGAGAAAAGTCTGTCAAGAGGTCCCACACGAAACAACGAGGTCGTGCTGATTCTGACAATGCCAAACTCCGTGTCTGCAAAGTTCACGGCACAACGTCTGAGTACAGCGGCTGTTTTCAAAACACTAAGTCCCACCACCTCTTTCTTCTTTTTCCCGATTAGCGTGGGTCTTAGACTGGCGAATGAATGTTTCTTGTTTCTTTCCTAGTCTCCGCCTTCCTTTTCTTCTAAACACTCCGTGTTGCTTTTCAAAATTCGTTGGCCCCCGTGGCAGTTTTTTGGGGTAAAAGCGCTCACGCGCTCACACAGGAAAACTGAAGAGCGATTAGCATTGAGGGGAGCTGTGTACAGCGAGAACGCCGCGTCTATTCTGAGCTATGAATCCTTCTTGATTGATTGACTATGGCGAAACTCCCTAACCACCACTAAAACACGCCGCAGTGCGAGAGAGAGAGAGAGGTGGGGGCTACTCTGACTTTGCCTAAACTAACTCGGTACTAAAACCAAATGGCTATTCTCCGTCCTGATTGGTGGGCTTATCTTTCACGTGGCCGTGTTGTGTTGTTGTGTCGTCAGACGAAAAGCTTCAAGTTACTACTTCCCTCAACTCATCATCCCTCTCTCTTCTCTTTACTCCTTCTCTTTCTCTCTCTATCTCTCCTTCGTTCTGCCTATCTACCTACACCTACCAGCGTGTGTATGTGTTTGTGTGTGTGTGTGTAGCACGCTGTTAGCTACAGATTACGCCACAGTAATCGCTAGAGAAGGGGTGTTAAGTTACAAGCCCTCCACGTAGCACTAGTAACACTTAAGAACACAAGCCACGGAAAACTATAGCACACACAATACTACCGTTCAATCTAATACACACACCGAAACGCAATATATAAATTTAACATTCCTGTACTAGCTAAAGAAGAGTATACTCTAATCTACATTCATTACTGTAAAGTACACAGTCGATTGTTCAGTCTCACTCACGAATCTAAATATTCGAGAACATTATCTCGAGCTTCCACAACGGGGAAAGAGAAAGAACGAAGTCAACCTCATTAGAGTTGACATTGGAGCACAGGGTGTCTTAAATCAACAATAACCAGATCTTAAATCATACGCTGACAAATGCGGTTACGGAACACTACTGCAGAATAAACTAAGATTGAGACATATTTACAACAGTAAAGTGTCTCTGCTATTCAGTCGACCTTATTTCGTACACGTACCATCACTTAGCATCATCCGAGTTTGCTGTTAAAATATGAAACAGACAGTTACGGAACCGCAGGGACTCGTTAATGAATTCCTTTGATGATAAAACTACCTTTTGGCTATACCATGATCGGTTCGTGCCATTTGGAGACATTTCCTACGCAGTGTATGGACAATTATCTACAAAAAAGACATGAAAGAAAGAAACTTCGGTGCCGTAAAGCACTATTTACGGAGCCGTAACTGCTTGTTTCTGTACCTTGTGAAGTTTTGTCGGCTCTTGTAATGAAATAGGAACGCATTGTTCGGAAGAGTCTACCAAGTTTTACACAGTTTCCGCTCTTTCGTAAGAAAAATGGAAACTAGATGTGGCTGAAGATTTGGCTCAGTGGTCCATAGAGCAAAGACATATTAAGCGCGCATCAGGGGTTCGATCCTGTCTTTAGCAACCTGTCTTATGCTTACTGAATCTCTGTGGCTTAGCGCCTAGAACAAAACCTTGAGCGCTAATAATATAAACGCACTATGCAGTTAAGAACAATACTTCCTGTTTACACAACGGAAGAGATTGATGATTGCCAATTAAGGTGTTGATCCGAGCCTTGAAACAGATTGGACGCTTTAATTAGGCTTCATCTTCTGCAACATATGGCTAGAGTTTTAAGTTATGGATAGCCAGAGCGAAGTACAATCTACAGAACTAAAAAACTACATCACATCATAGTCATGTTTTCGCTACCACCAACCACTTACGGCGCCGTAAACGTGGAACTCTGAAAGAACACCGACTTAAAAAGAGAAGATCAAAATGAACATTTTGTAACATTATTCAGGACTACGAAGTGTTCAACTTTTTTGAATTATCGCTATAACAGTATTCGTTCATCTTCAATATCTTCATTATAAATACATACAACAAACACTAGGTCTCTCCCCCCCCATCATATTCTGTCGCACGAATCAACCTTCCCTTCCTCCCACTTATCCTTTACCATTCTTTCAGGAATACCTTAAAAAAGCTCCTTTTATTTACAGGGAAAGAGCGTTCACATACTTTGAAATTAAGTCCTACAAATGATCTGAACCTGAAGCAGAGCGGTCCTAACAACTACGTACTCTCCCGCTTGATAGTTCAAATCGGACATGTACCTAAAATTGTAAACAATGCAATCGCAAGCAATTTTAGTGGGTAGGGAGAAGAGGAGAAGAGGAGGGGTGGAGGAGGAATGCGAGTAGAGATGAGGGTGGGTGGTAGGAAGAGGGGCGGGTCAGCAATTAGAATGGAAATTTGAAGGTAATTCGTTCAATCGATGGTTTTGTTTTTATCCCTTTTTAGGATCCTAACGTTAACCACGTACGCACGAAGAACATCAAATTTGTGATAATACCGATTTGTCGAAAACAAAAACAAACATAATACTGGTTCATAAAAACGTTATAATAATAATAATAATAATAATAATAATAATAATAATAATAATAATAATAATAATAATAATAATAATAATAATAATAATAATAATAATAATAATAATAATAATAATAATAAAGTGCTTCGTCGTAAGCTTCTGTTGTTTTGAGTGCTAACCCAGATCAAGCTGAGTTCAACATGTTTATTACTGAGTGCCACTGTGAATTGAGTTCTTGATAAACTTCCTACCCGGTAAAACTGATCTTTGCACAGTTCGCTATGTGCATATACTACTACTACTACTACTACTACTACTACTACTGGATGCTTTATACCCGCTTTCCCCCAAGTTCAAAGCGCGGCGATCTGTACCAACATGCACGCTCACATGTTTCAATCACTCTCACGTACACAACAAACTGCTATCAAGCAAACACATGGTGTAAAGGCAGGGTGATCGCTCTTAGAGGACGTAAAGGAAATCGAAATTTATTTAGGAAATTTTACATTGGATTCGACCAATAATGGAATACCAGGAGAAAGCCTACGGGAATATGAACGGTCTCTAATACTTAAGTCACCTAAGTTCGTGTCCTGCGGGAATCGAACCCTCCCCCTTCGACTAAGGAAATCAGCGACTAACCAACTGCGCCATAAATTAATCTTTCTTTTAAGTTAATTATGTGATTATAATGTTCAGGTATAGATCTATCTGCGATGACGACGACGACGATAATAATGATGATGGTGATGATGATGATGATGATGATGATGATGATGATGATGATGATGATGATGATGATGATAGGAGGTACATATACACATACAAGTACGATTTATTAACATAACCAATGAAAGATTTTGGATCAAAACTACTGCATGTTAGGAAAGCCAACCTGCTACTTTAATGCATTAAAATGAAGTCAACTTGCGACAAGGGTTGTCCTCGCGATTCAGTTGTCGTATACTTTTACTCAGTACTCTTTAAAAAAACAAAACAAAACTCCTATCATTATGATTGTTTTTCCACCATTTTTATGTTTCATTATCCTATTATGTATGCAAATGCGTCAGAATGTGCCTTGAATCCCTCTTTCTTTTGTGTGTGTGCGCTATATAAAATCGATGTTTTCTTAGTATTACTTCTAAAGGTACTAGTTACGATACAGGTCTAGCAGTGACAACAACGTGTCGCTGGTAAACTTTGAACAACGCCTCCAATGAGTCATTGATGAGCCAACATTTGCGCTCGGAAAGCCGTTCCACCAGGTAGTCAAAGGCTTGCTTTGTAATTTTACTCCCCAGGAGGAAGAGAAAACTAACACGCGAGCCTCCCGAGACTGTCACTTACTGCTTTCGGCACATCGTCTGACTACCCAGACCACTGAGCACAATCCTGGACGACGGGGGAAAGTTGGAGAAAGGACCTAGTGCCTGCTGGGTGTATGCTACTTTAAGCAGCCAGCACTCACTTGTCTAGGAAACGAGCGTCAGGATCTCTACACTCCGTTGCGATTGAATGGATTACTGCACCCACTAGACCTCGGTGTATAATCTCATCCGAAAGAGTATGGGGCGCCTGCTTGGGAATTTTTTTTTTCATTATCGAGGATTTGTACATCGCACATATCTCGCCGTACCTGGCGACTCAAGGCGCTGGCTGATACAGGATCTAACTCAAGCCGCCCGAGGCGCCAACTTGCAACCTTTGGGCGCATCGTAATTTGAATTAGAGTCACGTGCTTTTTTCTTCGTCATTTTAGGCCGTCAGCTTTGCAAGTTCGAACCACAGACATGCCTGCAATAGATCGCTGCGCGCTTAATGCTAAAAATTGTTTTGCCGTCGCTTTCATGATCTTTTTATTTAAAATTGGAATTATAGACGCTGTATTGTCCCTTTTTATCGGAAAATTCTGGGCCACCTCCCTTGGGCAAGGCGTAGTCGCAGCTTGTGGCGCGCCCAAAGCCCAACTTACCTAATATTATTTGTGTGTTTTTTTTTAAACATTTTGCTGGAGAAGAAAACTGGGGTACCCGGAGAAAATCCCTTAGTCGAAAGTAAATAATATTCGGAGAAGCTTAACGCCCAGAGGCAGGATCGATCCCACACCTGTCAGACGCCATTGGTTTCTAGCCTGTGGACAAGGAAAGTTAGTCCTGCCTTAGCCCACGCGGCCACAACGCTTGAGCCATCGCGCGACCTCAAATATTCTCAACTATTTTAGCTGATATTACGTCGGCACAATTACTGACTTGGAAGGGTGTCCTAGCTGGATCTTGTTTGATCGTGACGGCGTCCGTCAATGTAACTGGCAGTTTTTCCTCTACAATTACACATACCACAGCATGCCCAATCAGCCCTATATTACAGTCCACGCCGATAGCACGGTAGTAAAACGCCGTGAGTGACAGAAAAGTAGTCCTGAGATAAGAAGTAGTGCTGAAATAAACGATCTTACCACACTTCTTCCTAAAGTTACTGGTTAGCCTGAGAATTATGTTATGATCATTATGACGTATTACATATGGCATATTGCATGTCTTGGTTGCATGTCAGGCGTGAGATATATGTGTATTCTAGCTTGCTTTAGTTTACTATCATTTTTTATATTGTGGGTGTGGGTGTGGAGTTGTGGTGATTGTCAAATATTCCTATAGTGAAGACCACAGGCGCATTAACCAAGAAGAATGGACCGGTGGCAAGAATTTTGTGGATCCCCGATAGCGGACGGGTAAGCTCAGTAGTGGTGAAGACTTTAAATCTGGAAGAACTAATTTACATACCCTGGTGTTTGCCGGAGCAGCGTGTAACGTTGTTTTTCTTCTTGGTGTTTAAAAAAAAAAAGAAATTGCACTAATTTAAATGCTTTTTAAGCGCTTTACTTGTAGATAGATTAGTTCAAATAAAGAATAACGTATGTTTTGATTCCCATTTGTCCTGAGTGGCGATGCACTTCGGCTAGCGTTCATTCGCTGGCCATCTTGCTGCTACGACTACGATCCTTGTGGCGTCTTTATATCAAAACGTACTGAGTAGGGTTTGGCTTTGATTCAAATTGGTGGGTCCTATTCCTTTCTAGTCTTGGCTGGGCGCTGTACTGCAACTATCGCGTCGTGCTTTTTCTCAAATCGACCCGATGATTTGGACCGGTATAGGCGACTAAATCATTCCCAATGCCGTAATTTAAAATCCCAATTGTATGTCTGTTTTAACTGCTTTATGTCTGTCTTTTTGACCATCTTTCTTTGTTTTGTTGCTGTGCCTATATTCCTTCGGGTGATCGTATAAGTCGAGGTCAAGTCTGTGCACACACCCATTCCGACGCATACATTATACAGGGTTCGTACAGATTTTTAGCCTTAAAATTCAAAGACTTTTAAAAGACTTTTCGAAAACCTTCTAAAGGAAATCAAGAGCAAAATACAAAACTACAAAGGTCGAGTAACAGAATGGACATGGCAACATTTCTTCTTTTAGTCAATTTAATCAAATTCAAAACAGTACCTGAATGTGCCTTGTGGTGAGCACGTTTTAGAGACTTGTAATACAAATGTCAATAAACAAATGGTCAGTGGCAAACACTATTGGTTGAACACGTGTTTTTTCTCCTTCTCTTTGTTTTGTTGTAAGTGTTCAACCCCTTGGATAGTATTGGAGAATGGGTTAGCAACAGAAAGAAAACACTTTAAAAAAAAAAAGCTGGCTTTAGACTGGCTTGCAGTAACAGCACATCAAGCTCTTTCAATGATGTTTCTTTTTCTTGGACACCCTTTCGAATTCCATTAGACTCTGCCAATAGGCCCAGGCAGTTTTGTTTCTCTACATCCAGTGCTTTTTTTGTCTGCAGATTTGCGCATTGAGTCGATGTCAATGACTTCAAAAGGCAATGCAATTTTTCCCAAATATTCAAAGAATATATTTAGCTACAGAAATACACCTAGCAAACACTATATCCTTTTTTTCCCATCCCCGGTCTCCCACGAATGTGATAAGATTTTTTTTGAGAGCAGCGAGCGGGCGCCTAGGGCGGTATACTGTATCAGCCTTTACGCCTTCAAAACCCGTTGAGCTGGAAAAGTGATGTATAAGAAAAACGAGGAAAGCAAATAAATACTTACGTAATCTCAGTCTGCAAAGGGAAACAATGTTTACTGTCATATCGCATGAGCGTTTAGGACGTATTGTTTTATTGTCAAACCTTGTTCATAATAATCTATCTGTCCATCTTTTGTGTAGGTACCTGCACTTCTTCCCACCCCTTCTTACCCCCAATTCCACTTCCCTTTCTCCCGCAACGCCCACACATTTCCCTCCATTTATCTGCAGCTAGCTGACATCAAGGTCAAGGTCAAGGTCAAGACACTTTATTACCCAATGAATTCAAAATACATAGGATTTTGTTTTGGTGATGCGGTAAAACATTCAGTCCTTCTACAACAACAAACAACCTTCCACTGGACATTAAAACATTAAAATACTCTAATAGAGGAAGTTATTTTAAGGAGTAAAGCACAGGTACACGCCCACTCGCAACCCCCACACGCACACGCATACTCACGCATACCCACATGGGTATCTAAATTAAAACGTAATAAAATAAAATACATTAAAGAATCAGAATTGCACCTCTAACACATTATCGCAACTAATAAGTTGGCGTTTAAGTATAACACCTAGCTCATGCTATGTGGATAACTGAGGACACTGGTACTGAGAGGGCAGCCTCGGGGAAGAAGCTGCGTCTAAACCGGCTTGTTCTAACTTTTAGTGCTCTGAAGCGTTTGCCTGACGGGAGGAGCTCGAACAGATGGTTGGCTGGATGGGATGGGTCGCCAGTAATGTTGCTGGCCCTTCTTGCCAAACGCGTGCTGTATAAGGACGCGAAGGATAATAAATCGCAACCTATGATTTTTGCCGCGCGTATCACAATTCTTTCGAGTTGAAACTTCTCGCTGTGACTGCACTACACTTGACTTAATTACTGTAGCATTAAGAGTAGACTGTGCGTGCAAGCAAATAACACAAAGGAGCTACTTCCAGCTCACAGGGAGTGCTATGGGGCGAATGAGGAATCGATTGATCGCTTAATATAATGTACGGACCCACTGTATACAAGCCATGTTATAACAAGAGGCGAACGACAATAGTCCAAAAGCTGCACGGCTAGCTTCAACGACGGAGTTCAGTGGCGTTCGTTCACCTGTCTAACGGTAACAGTACTAAATTATGCAGTAGGAAGAATATAAATATGGTCTACAGGTGACAACAACGCTAGTCTGCACTAGCTCTAGGTTTTATCGTCAAAACGCTACTGTGCAAGGCCTGGTAATATGGACCAACGTTCTTAATATTAAATAAAACCCCTCACACTAGTGGAATTCGCCTGTTCAACAGTGATAGTATTGTACTGAATTATACCTGTAGAAGGAAGGTTTATGGCGAAACTATTACGGCCAACAAAACATAATGCTAGTCTGCATTCGACCTAACCAAAATTAAGCTTTGTGAAATCGTTAGCTGGTCAGTAAACGATTGATTTTGTATATGCATGGTTGTTTGACTAATTCTTTAATCGAGTAGTAGTAGTAGTAGTAGTAGTAGTATAGGCCTAGTAGTAGTAGTAGTAGTAGTAGTAGTAGTAGTAGGCCTAGTAGTAGTAGTAGTAGTAGTAGTAGTAGTAGTAGTAGTAGTAGTAGTAGTAGTAGTAGTAGTAGTAAAAACAACCCAAATCACTGAGACACTGCGCCCTTATTCCTTCGGATGAGAGTATAAACCGAGGTCTAGTGGGTGCGCACACGCATTCCTGATGCTCATGTTCTAGACAGGTGAGTGTCAGCTACATAAATAAATACAACACGCACTAGGTCCCTTCTCCCCATTTCCGGTCGCCCAAGATTGAGCTATCGACTGGGCATCAGACTTTAGGTCCAAAGGTAGCCAAAGGTAGCCAGGGGGTGGTGGAAGGGTGGGGGTGGGTGAAGGGGTGGGGCGGTGGTGGTGGAGGGGTGGGGCGCCTCGGGCTGCTTGTGTTAGATTCTGTATCGGCCAGCGCCTTGAGCAGCTCTTGAGCCGTAAAGAGCTAATAAAGGAACGATCAAATAAATAAATAACTAGTTGTATTTTGAGCCAATGTTCAGGTTATACTTTATTTAATTAATTTTTTAATGACTTTTAAATAGCGCTTTTCCACATCAAGAGCTGCTCAAGACGCTGGTCGATACAGGATCTAACTCAAGCCGCCCGACGCGCCCACCTGCGAACTTTGGGCGCATAGTCTGACGCCAAGACAACTGAGCACGATCCTGGGCGACCGAGGATGTAGAGAAGGAACCTTTTGCGTGCTGGGTGTATTTGTGTTTCAACCGTCAATGACATGAGCGTCAGGATCTTTAAAGTCCAGGCGATGGACTTGCATGCACAGTGCGGTAGTTATAAAAAACAATTTAGTTTTGGGCAATATTTTTTAAACTGATACTTTACTGCTGAACAGTGCTAGTGGTGTATTACTGGGCAAATAATGATGTTTTCTTGCCCTCTGTCTGCTGCTTTTGTATTTCCATACTTATCTGGAAATGCCTTGAAACACTCTGAAATCACAACGAAACAAATGTCTTTCGGTCGTTCGGCCTGTCTGTATATCTCAAGAACCACTGCATGAATTTTGAACTATCTTCATAGGAACATTACATAGGTTAGTAGCCTGCCTTCCGTGGTATTTATGCCATGTATGCCAATTGTCTGCAAATTGTATGCAAATATAATATCATCTCCATCTTCCTATATGCTTGCGAAACATGGACCCTCACAGTAGATCTCCAACAAAGAATATAAACATGGAGATGAGTTGCTACAGAAGACTTCTGGGCATTTCCTATACCCAGCACATCACCAACGACGAAGTCCGACAGACCATCACACGAGCCATTGGACAACACGATGACCTGCTCACAGTGGTGAAAAAACGGAAACTCCGATGGTATGGCCACGTCACCAGATCATCAGGTCTTGCAAAGACCATCCTGCAAGGCACAGTGCAAGGAGGTAGAAGAAGAGGGAGACCGAAAAAAGAGGTGGGAGGACAACATTCGAGAATGGACTGGTTTGACACTGAGTGAAACAATCAGGGTTGCTGAGGACAGGAAAAGATGGAGTACGCTGGTTAAACGATCATCTGTGGTGCCCCTACGACCTCCAAATTACGAGATAGGATAGCATAGGATAGGATGCCAATTATGCCATTTAACTATTTTCTCTACCGCAAAGGTCAAGGTGGTGTCATTTTGTTGTTAAACACGTTTTGCTCAAGATCTAAAAAAACCAACCAAACAAGCGGCTAAAGCGATTTGGTGGAGTTTTGGTATACAAGTACTTCAAATCATGGGTTTAGTAGAAGTCCCGTTGTCGATCAGTCGGTCGGTCCGTCGCTCCCAATTTCATTTTTTTATTTTGTCCAACACACAGTTTGCCTTATCTAAAAAATAATTGAACCGAAATTCATCATTTTTACTTTGCGGAGACTTTACCTACGCGTGTTAGATAACATTTGTACTTTCTGAAGGGTCAATATCTAAATATTAGCTCAGTCAACTTGGATTAGTTTTGGCTTGCAGGTAGTTCAAATAGTGGCCTATCATTACAGTTTGTTGTTGTTGTTATTGTTGCGATGAGTCTCCTCTCTGAAAATCCTTACCGGGAAGAGAGGGGACTATAAACTGATTTAAAAAAAATTGTTATTGTTTTGTTTAAATATACATTTACTCAACAAAAAATCATATAATAGTACAAGGCAAAACATCTGGGCGCAGGTTTTATTTTTGCTTCTTACATTTGAATGGTTTGCCATCTTAATTTTACTCAAATCTTCTGCATGTGTGTTTAATAAATGTCCTCGTCATCGTACTTTGACATTTGGAGCGGTTTTAGGAATGTGCGATAGGAAAGCTCCACTCATGCGATGTTTCTCAATAGAAACATCATCTGCCACCTCTGGCACAGTGGAAATCTTACCATAGCAATTCCATGAATTCCGTTCCAACCAAACCAAATGTCAACTTGTTATAGCATAGGACTTAATGGCCAGAAAACAGGATCAACAGTATCAGAATCAGAAATGTATTTATTTCGCAGTGTATATGTACGTTACACAAGCATCGACAATTACATTCACACAAAACAGTCAGTAAACACCTCCGGTCAACAACAGAGTTGCGCCCCATGAACAGTCTCAGGCCGCTCGCTTGTCGCAGTTTGATTGAAATCACAGGCGCATGTATCTGGGCCACATACATAGGCGTTCGCGTGTCCAGATACAAGCGCCTGTGATTGAGACGGTTGTGTTTACGAGGGTGACCTTCTAATGACTGTTTAAAGAGGACTAATCTCTGTAAACGAGTTCTTCGAATTGATACAGAGTGACAAATCATGCTGCTTGAAAATGGCGTTGCTATTGTTGGAGGGTTGTTGTGGAACCTCTACAGTTGGTTCACCATTTAATAAAGTGATCCACTGGACTGCCAATATATGTTAATGTATGTTCTTAGCCCGTCAGAAAGCAGGGTAATGGTTTCATCTATTGTCTTTTTTCTGCTGTCAGGCATGTTTAAAAGACATTAGTGTAACGCATGACTTCAGTGGATGGAGGAACAACAGAAAGAGACATGCATCACGCAGCTGAGATTCGCCGAATATGCGAGCGTAACACACACGCACACTAACACACACACATACACACACAGTCGAGGGTACACAGTATTATCACGACTTTTCCGACACGCCACATACGTTGTGATGACAATGGGTCATTTTTCGTCCCCATTTTTAAGTACTTTGCAGTGTTCGAACCCTAACCCTTTCCCTAACTCTAACCCTAACCCTAATCAAAACCCTAACCCTAACGGATCATTATTCTGACGTCAAAACAAGTAGGCATGTCAAAACGAATTGTGTAGATGTTCACTGATTTGTCCAGATAACACTGTGTAAGTTTGCCCACACACACACCCACCCACCCCACACACACACACACACACACACACTTACACTCACACACCCACCCATACACATTCATTTGAGGGATCAATCGGTAGATTTCCCATAGAGTCATGATAACCATAATATATTAAAAATAGACATAATAATATTAATTTAATGGACGGCTACTCACCTATAAGTGAATTTAGACCACACTCTCAGACACTCGCATAAGCTTTTTCATACACGTAACATTTTGTCTTTAAACATCATAATTATTATGTTTCTGTTTTATTCTCAGTCCCACCAAAGAGTAATACTAGAATGGTAATATGCAATACTCATAGTGTGTGCTGTGTAAACAGTGCTTGGATGGACAGACCAGTAGCTGATTTTCAATTCACACTAATAGTCCTTGAAGTCAATACGACGACCCTCGTTCAAAGAGCGAACATGACAGCGTGTGGAATCTCTCATTAGCGCCTTGGCCCTAAGGCTACTGAGTGTACAGACCACCGCCTGCGCTGATTTATTGTCAATCACCGCTCATCACACCGCGGAATGATCAAAGCACAGCCTATGCCTTTCGCATGAAGCTTAGACCGCATTGATTGGGGGGGTGTTTTTTGGTTTAAACAAATATTTTTATTCAAGGAAAAAAACATATAATTTCAAGCAATGATTTACAGGATAGGCAACAAGCAAGCTTATATAAGCCCACCCTGTATGACAAAATTCGACATAATAATTAAGTGACAGGCAACTGATAGTTGCATATAAATAAAGAAGAATACAACAATTGCAATTCTAAAAAAAAATAATAATAATATAATAAATTAATTAAAAATAATAAGGTTTAGTAAATAATTACACGGACATACACGCACACACATATATAAATAAATAAGTAACTAAAGAAACAAATAAAAGCAATGAAACAAAAAATTAGCTAGAAATCAAATGCGTATATTAATAAGAAATTGATACTTTTAAACCAATAATTGAAAAAGGAGACGTGTGTTTGTGTGTGTGTGTGTGTGTGTGAGAGAGAGAGAGAGAGAGAGAGAGAGAGGGTTTGAGCTGAACACCGGGACGTTTGTGCGGTGAAGCGGAGAATTTCACTTAACGAAAACGCTTTGACTGTTTGATAAACTCTTGAGTGGTACTGAAAAGAAGTTGATTGTCAGTTAGAGAAAAGGTTTGGTTTCCGTGCAGTAAGTTATTTAACGTTACTTGTTCTTGCTTGAGGGTAGTGATAGTAGTTATTCTGATGTTAGTATAGAGGGGACAGTGAAAGAGAAAATGTTCGACAGTTTCATTTTGAAAACCACATGAGCATGAGGGGTTGTTAGTTAAATGCCGAGTGAACAGATCGTGATTGAGATCACTCATATTTCTTCTGAGTCGACAGTGTATTATTTGTTCTTGCCTTTTTCCAATGTAAAAATGCGGAGGATTGCAACGGTCGTCTTTGTGAAGATAACGTTTAAATGCTCCTATTGATGTGGTTTGCTGTATGCTGTCTGGTAGAGAATTCCACAGCACAGTGGGTGTTTTTTGTTTAAAAAAAATATTCCTTTTGGATTTTTCGTGTGCAATATTATGTGGTCGCTTGGCTGAACAAATGCTATGGGTTCTGTACATAACACCGCCAAGAAAAAGAACACTTTAGAAAATGCTTATTTTTCCGCTATGCATGTGAGTGTCTGAAAATACAATTGAATGGCTTGCTGTATTTTTCTCTCTTCATATTTTGGAGAAAATACGTCACCTATGCGGATGGGATTTTTGTTGTCGCTTTCTCAAGCGACAGAATCGTCAATCACAGCGCAGCACAAATCCACGACTAGCCCATGCACTTTGAGCCTACATATTTAATGATTAGTCTGTTCATTAAGTACTAAAACAACTACAACAACTGATTGAAGTATTAACAGGCCATGCAAGTGCGCGCAACCAGTCCCAGTACACTGTGAAAAAGGTAAAGGTAAAGGTAGTCCCGTAGCCTGTGGCCGTAGGGGAGCGTGATGTTGGAGATCACACTTATCTTGGGCCAGCGTAATGAGGGTGATGCCCATCTCTCTCCCTCGCTGATTTACCTTCCCCACCCTTAGGAGAGTAGGTACTCAGTCACAGTTGAGTCAACTGGGGGCGTTGTTATTTGTCGCTTCACGTTTTGCGGTCACCCATCCAAGTGATAACCACACTGGACGATGCTTAACTTGCGACACAGTAGCGAGTGCTCCAACCACTGCGCTATTCGACACCCCTTTTCATTTTCCGACACTGTTCATTTTGTTATTCGTTAAAGCTGTATAACTTTCTTTACTTGAGAAACTAACGACGGTATATTTTTAGCATTAAATAGTCTTGCTGAAACTGTGCTACGTACATTGACAATTTTTGAAGTGTTCCGCAAAACCAATAAGCTGATGACGTCTTTTGGATTCAGTGTAAGATCAAAACAGAGTTTTGGAATTCGTACAAAGCTTTTATCATATAGAGAAAGTTCCCTAAAGTAAGATAGCCAATACTTGGGAACTCAGGGATGTCGTTTGGGTCGGATCTTCGGCTTTTAGCGGAATTTTTTATATAAAAAAAAAGACGATAAACTGTCCCTCATGTCGGCTCGCCGAGCCGAAGTTTTCACGGGTGAATCGGCTCGGTTTTGTCCATTTTTGCTATATTCCTGTGCGGTACGCTTGCAGTTTAGGTGAGGATTCGATAAGTACTAAATTCTGTTTACCTGAAAAAGTTGCACTCGGCGAACAGACCCGTATTAGTCATAGCCCGATGTCGTCCATGATAAAATTGACGTCAATAGTAGCCTAATTGAAGCCAGTGACGTACGAAATAAAACGTCACTTTCTCATACAGGCTTTAGGCAGTGCTTGAAAATCATTTTCAAAATGCCTCCGAAAAAGAAATCGAAATTGTCGGCCGGACAAAGTATACTGTCGTTTGGCAAAAAAGAAGTACAGTGTCGGCGAACAGACCCGTCTTAGTCATAGCCCGATGTCGTCCATGATAAAATTGACGTCAATAGTAGCCTAATTGAAGCCAGTGACGTACGAAATAAAACGTCACTTTCTCATACAGGCTTTAGGCAGTGCTTGAAAATCATTTTCAAAATGCCTCCGAAAAAGAAATCGAAATTGTCGGCCGGACAAAGTATACTGTCGTTTGGCAAAAAAGAAGTACAGTGGATGAAGTTGAAGCAGGTAGTGGTGGCTCAGAGATACCCACGGGATAACATGCTTTAGCTCTGGCACCTGATTGGGAAGTTCCATTCAGAAGACTTTCCGAACATGCTGAAGCTTGGACATCTTGCACTGATATAGCCCTGTCCACAGTGCTGGATGCGAACGAGGGTTTTCAGCACAGAACCTGGTACTGACAGCCCTTAGGAACAGACTCACTGCTGAAAATCAGGACATGTTGATGAGGGTGAAACTGCACGGCGCAGCATTGACCTGAATAGAGCTTTGGCTGCCTGGCGTCAGGCTAAACCCAGAAAGCTGTAGGCCAAACAGAAACTGACAGTAGTGTGGTCTATCAAGGGACAGTCTAAACTTATTATTGTTTTTGTGTCTAAAATTTAAGAAAATAAAATTTCTTTTCAATGTTCTTATTTTACTCTTAAAATCATATTTTATTACAAAGATATGCATCCACAGAACACCTTTAATATATGGAGGTGAAGGGTGCACGTTAACGTAGTGAATCTAGTCAAAATACTTGTGAGACTGCTTTGGAAGAGAGAGCCGAAACTTTCTGTAAAAAGCCGAAAGTTTCACGGCTGTTTCGGCCAAATCGCTGAAGAAAAAATTTCCTAGCAACATCCCTGGAACTCCTGAAGTACCTGTATACTAAGCATCAACAAAATCGGTTCTGCCGTTTTGAGAAATTGACCAAAAGGTGTTTAGTAACAAATTGACCCCAGCGAGCTTGACCTTTGCGTTATAAAGCAAATAGGATGGCACCAGAGGCTGGCCACTAACCTAGGTAAGGTAATCAAAATCCGTTCAGTGTTCCTTGAGATATGGCGTCCAATAGATCGACAGACAGACAGACAGACCGATATTTGGCTCTTTCTGATTCCATGACTATTTCAAAGTATTTCAAAACAACAACAACAACAACAACAGCAACAACAACAACAACGTGGACTTATAGATATCAACTACATAACACATGAAAGCGATATAGCTGCTATTATTATGTCTCGCCGGTAAACAGCTCTACAAAACTATATAGCAAATCGTGGTGCTCCGATGAAAGATAACATTATTGCTACGCTGATGGGCGAAATAGGAACCAACAGCTTATACGCAGAGATCGAATTCAGCGTAGAACCTGATGGTTCCTATTTCCTATAGTCTGGAAAACGTCACAATCAAACTTCAGATAGAATGAAACCATTATATCTGTGATAAAAGCTTCGCCCGCTTTTTAAAAAGAATTGTTTATGTATGGGTGCTGGAATGGGTGGCTGGGTAGGTGGGTAGGTAGGTAGATGGGAGGGTGGCTGGGTAGATGGGGGATTTACTCGCTACTTCCAAGTTCACAAGTTCAGCGTCAGAGACCTCGCAACGTTGCTTTTCAGGACATCTGTGTTTATGAATTGAGCTTTGTGCGATCCTCTGTCCGTAGGCTTGTGACCATACACTGAGTCGTGAAGACGACATCGTCGTTTCAGTGTTGCAAACCTTGTTCACTATTCTCATTAGGTCTTCGTAAAGACGACAAAAAAGCAAGCATAAGAGCACCACAGCTGTCTGTGCCATCGCCATCGCCATCGCCATCATCATCATCATCATCATCATCATCATCATCATCATCATCATCATCATCATCATCATCATCATCATCATCATCATCATCATCATCATCATCACCACCACCATCTATTTCCAACTCATTTAGTAACTATCAATAAACGCAGTATTTTAAGCTGGTTTGATGGTGAAGCACAGCTGTTGGTCGTTTGTTAAGGCTATAAAGCAAGCAAACGATCTCGACGGTCATGTAATTCACATCGGCGCACAATTATGCAACTTCGGATACGAGGAAGTGATAACACGTGTCGCGGGATTATTGGATTCGGTGTAGCGTAGTGTAGTGTAGCCATGCATCTTTGTGCTCCTTCGAACTTCAGGAAACAACAGCCATGAAGTAGGCCAATGCTGATGTATCGGTGTGAAATAGGGAATGAAGAAATATGTAGATCTAGTTTATACACAATCTAGCGACGTACGAAGAACAATCTGCGCCATAACAACACTAAGCCTGGTTTTATTATAACCATTACCGTTATAACTAGTGAGTACTTGTATCTAGAATGAGCTTAAATACTTAGCGTTATGAAAATTAAAAGCGTAGAGCGCGCACTATCCTATCCTATCCTATCCTATCCTATCCTATCCTATCCTATCCTATCCTATCCCATAACTCGGAGGTCGTAGGTGCACCACAGATGATCGGTTGACCAGTGTACTCCATCTTTTCCTGTTCTCAGCAACCCTGATTGTTTCTCTCAGTGTCAAATCAGTCCATTCTCGAATGTTGTCCTCCCACCTCTTTTTCGGTCTCCCTCTTCTTCTACCTCCTTGCACTGTGCCTTGCAAGATGGTCCTTGCAAGACCTGATGATCTGGTGACGTGGCCATACAATCGGAGTTTCCGTTTTTTCACCACTGTGAGCAGGTCATCGTCTTGTCCAATGGCTTGTGTGATGGTCTGTCGGACTTTGTCGTTGGTGATGTGCTGGGTATAGGAAATGCCCAAAAGTCTTCTGTAGCACCTCATCTCCATGCTTTGTATTCTTTGTTGGAGATCTGCTGTGAGGGTCCATGTTTCGCAAGCATATAGGAAGATGGAGATGACAAGGGAGCGCAGCAGCCTTACCTTGGAACGTAGACTGATGGTCCCGTCTTTCCAAATTGCCTTCAACCTCGCCAGGGCAGCAGTTGTTTGTGCGATCCTGGAGAGGACTTCCTGTCGGGACCCATTGTCTGATACAATGGCTTCTAAATATTTGAAGCTATGCACTGTGTTGAGGGATTGGCCTTGGACTTTGATGTCCGTGTTGATGCCATTGGTGTTGTTGGTCATCATTTTGGTCTTCTCTGCACTTATTTCCATTTCATATGCTTTGGAGGTGGTGTCAAGCCCCTGTACCAGCTGTTCAAGTTCTTGTTCCTCTCCAGCCAATCAATCAATGTCATCCGCAAAACGAAGGTTGGAGATTGCTCTTCCACCTATGCTGGCTGTGCCTTCGTGGTCTGCAAGGGCATCTGAGCGCGCACTAGAATAAATTTTAAAGAAAGGTACCGCAGTAGTGACTGCATATATATATATTTTAGTCTACAAGATTCAATTGTGCAAGTGAAAATAAATAACAGAGGCGGGATGTAAAACAAATAAAAAATCATCCATCAGGCGGTTTAAAGTGTCGGATGTCCTCCTTTAGTTTTAAAGTAAGGTACATTGCTACAAGAGTTTAAGAGATGGTTGAATAAATGACTGGATGACTGATTGATAGTTAATAGAGCTCAGTTTTTAAAAAAAAAAATCTGCGCTAAAGGCGTGCTGACCACGATGTTAGAGAGATAAGCCAGCCTCTCGCCCTCTCGCTTTGTTCAGTGGTATCAGATGTTGAGTATTTGATGAAACTGTGCATTTCTGTCACAGGCATAAACGTGGTAATGGGTTATTGATTTTTTTTTTCTGTCTTTCAAAACACATGCTATGTTTATAACGAGTTAATTTCATAATAACCCGATGAACACTAGATTCATGGAGATCGATGCATTTCGCTTTGGTACCAACCTCATGCATTAATACTGTGCTGTGAAATATGTATATGTATGTGTGTGTGGAGATGACTGTAATTTATTCTCAAAGGATGCATATTAACTTCAAAAGAACTCGACGAAATGAATGCAGATACCTGTTAACTATTTTGTTTGTTTTAAAATAGGGATCCTCACATCGACAAGCTTATGAGTGTGTGTGGGGGTGCGTGTGTGTGTGTGTTTGTGTGCGTGTGTTTGTGATTGTGTATGTGTATGCATATATTGTATGCGTGTGTATGTGCGTGTGAGTGTGTGGATGTGAGTGTGTGTGTGTTTGTGAATGTGTGGGTGTATAAGTGGGAAAGTGTATATGTGTGCGTGCGAATGTGTGCGTGTGTGTATTAAAAAAACCCACTACTTTTGAAAATAAATTATACAAAGTTATATAGATCGTTTCTAAACCTTGAACGTAGTGCAAATCTAGTTCTTTTAAATGTAATTTTAGGCGCAATTGATCCAACAATGGTAAAACGTCAGAAGAGCTCAGCAATGCACCAGATGCCCTCATGAACTACCGACGTGTTATTCTTCTGCCTAAATGGACGTTTCATTTACGTGGTAGTGCTAGTTCCGTGTATTATGATAGTGATCGAGAAGAACCCGTGCTCAGCCACAACTACAGGAACGAATCGCTTTGTGCGACCAAAAAAGGTCGGCAGAGAGGAAAGATAATCAATAGCTTTAATGGGGAAATTGGCCACTTAAAACGTGTCTTTTTGTCACGTGGTTGCTGTGGGGCGAGGACTAACAGCAGGAGTACAAACAAGGTCATCGGTTGAACTAGGCTATAGTAACGTCGTAGCAAGAAGTAGGCAACAGATTCTTACAGCTTGTAAGTTTACTTGTTTTGTAGAAGAGTATGCAGTGGATGTTGTTTATTGCGAAATGTATAGGTCGCAAGCTGCATACGTAGAATGTTGTACAAAACTACCCACACACAAATGCTCTTAAGTACTCACGCACCCGCACGAGACAACGAACACACACTCACACACACGCACACACACACGCACACACACACGCACGCACCCACACGCATATTATGATATTTTAATATTTATATACAGGCACGCAAATCTCTCTCTCTCTCTCTCTCTCTCTCTCTCTCTCTCTCTCTCTGCTTATATAGATATATACAATGTGCGTGTGTGTGCGTGCGTGAGTACATCATAGCATTTGTGTATGGATAGTTTTGTGGAACATTCCATGTATGCAGCTTGCAACCTATACATTTCGCAATAATCAACATCCACTGCATACTCTACTACAGAACACACATACACAGACACACGTTCACACCACAATGGATTAATCTTAGGCCTACTACGATATGTATGCAGCATAAGTGACATTCTGCGACAAACTATCCACAAACGAATGCACGGATGCGATTGAGCGCTCACACGCTCATAAAAAAAAAAATCACCCACACTAAAACACACACTCTTTCTCTATCTCTCTCTTTATCTCACACATACACAAAGGCTACACATAAACACACACACGCACCTTAATTATCTCTCCTTCTCTATATCTCTCCCTATCTCACACATACACAAACACACAAAGGCTACACACACATAAACACACACACGCACCTTATTTATCTCTCTCTCTCTCTCTCTCTCTCTCTCTCTCTCTCTCTCTCTCTCTCTCTCTCTCTCTCTCTCTTTCTCTCTCTGTTCCTCAATCCCCTCATTTTGGTATTCCTCCCTCCCTTTATTATCCCTCCTCTCCCTCTGTTAACCCTCGCACCTCTGTTAACCCTCCCCATCTCTGTTATTTCTCCTCTCTGTTATTCCTCCTCCCTCTTTCTATTATACCACCTCTCTCCATCCCTCTTTTTCATACACACACACACACACACACAAACACCTACCCACTCTCTCCCACACTCACTGACACACACACACACACACACACACACACACACAACTATAAGACCCAGCAAGTAAGCAAGTCAAAGAAAGAACTCTACAGCCTAGACTTACGGAGCCGTAAATACCTGTACTCGACCGCCCGTCTCTACAACTCATACTCTATACTAAAGAACGAACACTTCTCTACACCACACGTAAATCAATACTAATCATATTACTACTGACTACTGCTGTAGCGCTGATCATACTACTATTACTACTAACAATAGACTCATAGGGCTACTGTACACAGAGCTTGTCAGTGTGAATGCGTGCGTTGTGTCGTGTTTATTAGTTTTGCTCAGCTACCGTTCTGCTTGCAGTACCAGCTAATAACATACCACCAGTCACTGTCACCTGCACGCTGAAAGCAATCAGCCACTGCATGTGTTAGATACTTGGCCTTAGTACAAAGCATACTCTGGTTTTTAGTTGTTGTTTTCACTGTGTGCTTTATGGGTTGATAGTGTTACACATTTTGTATGTTTGATACAAGATAGTAAAGAGAGAGACAGACAGACACAGACAGATACAGAGTGAGACAGACAGGAAAAAATAGGATAAAATGTATTAAAAGTACCATTAAGTCTTTCTCTATGATATGACGGTAATCACATTAATTTAAAATTCATCGTCTGCTCAGCTACCGTTCTGCTTGCAGTACCAGCTAATAACATAGCACTTGTTACTCGTTACTAGTTACTCGCGCGCTAAAATGTTGTTGGTTAGATTAACGTCCCCGGACACAGCAGCATAATTATGGGGAACTGCGCGCGCTCAAAACAATCAGCCCTTGCATAAGTACCACTATCACTACTATCTGCCAGTAATCAAATTTAAAGTTCATCGTACTTTTTCTCAGCAATTATCTTTATATTTTCTGTCTGAATATATTTGTAGTTACTGTTAAACTGTTAACATTTTACTATTTGTTATGTTGTACAATACAATACAATACAATACAATACAATACAATACAATACAATACAATACAATACAATACAAAACAATAGGACTTTATTGGTCTCAAGGGAGCAATTACAATGGCTTCAGCACAATACAAAGCAATGCAATGCAATATAATGCAATACACTACATTACACTACAATACAATACAACTTTATCGGTCTCACACCGAGCACAATGGCGGCAGCACATAAATGTTTACAAATGTAACGTGCCACGGACACGAAAAAAAAAAGTTACATTTCAGAACAGACAAAGCTAACAGTAACAATATAGTTGTTAAAGTAGATGCAAAACACACTAACACTAGATCACACTAGGTGGCACAATCACGCTCAACACTTCTGCATCATATCACAGATAGCAATTGCACTGAGATTTAATAGACAAATTACTATCCAAGAAGTTTAAGACCATGCAAAGCTTTTGATGGTTAACATTTCCGAAGGTTATTACTGGTGACCAGACAGTAAAGAGATTTAATACTACTACTACTACTACTACTACTACTACTACTACTACTACTACTACTACTACTAATAATAATAATAATTGATTGATTAATTGATTGATTGTTGCTTTAGGTCCAGCGGACTCTACCGAGCCAAATCAGGACCGGACAACCCCCGATCCGCATAAAAGATCTGCTGAAACAACCCTAGTGGGAAAACTGAATGCTCTCCACCGGCCAGTCACTTTACAATAAAGACATCCCACGCAGGGGACGGCTGAGGCTTTACCCCCAACTAATCGAACCCCCGTTTACAAAAACAAAATAGAATACAAACATCATTATAAATTATCAACAAAACACATACATATAAAATGCCTATATTGCTAAATAATAACATCATAGGAAGCCCTAGTGACCACCCGGCAGAAAGCGTCCAATACTCCCAAGCTGATCCAACAGACCTCATACACAAACAAGGAGTCTTGTCCAGGAAGAGTTTTCAAGGAAAAAGGTAGGTCATTGATCTAGCGAAGAAGAAGATAGTATAGCAGAGTGATAGGACAGAGCAGGAATGGGAAAGAGCAAATGAGGAAGACAGCGACAGTGGGAATTTAAAGCACTACATTTCCAGAAAGTGGGGATACTATTTACACTGAAACCCCCGGCACTACAACGGGGGTATTGTTGCCGCAGTGAATCGGTCATGCCTATAAAGGAAAGACAGGTTTTCAACTGGGGATTTCACTTTTCCCTTTATAGGTTAATAATAATAATAATAATAAAGTTTTTTTTTAATAGCGTTTTTTCCTAATGACATCAATTAAAAGCGCAGTTCTCACGCATTTATACTTAACGTTAGCATCGAAAAACATACGAAAAGAAGTGTAACAAAAACAAGACAATAATAAACTATGCAAAAGACATAATACAAACATGAAACATTAGTTATTCATTGCTTACAGGGTTCAGCGGACGGCAAAGAGCCAAATCAGGACCACAAAATCAGGACCACAACTTCGCTGAAAGAGGATTCACCCCTGATCCGCATAAAAGATCTGCCGAAACAACCCTAGTGGTAACATTGAAGGCATTCGACCAGCCGGTCACTTTACATTAAAGACATCCCACGCAGGGGACGCTTAGGCTATACTCTAATTGATCGAATCCCCGTTTACAAAAACAAAATAGAATACAAACATCATTATAAAATATCAACAAAACACATACATATAAAATGTCTACATTGCTAAATAATAACATCATAGGAAGCCCCAGTGACCATTTGGCAGAAAGCGTCCAATATTCCCAAGCTGATCCAACAGACCTCACACACAAATGAGGAGTTTTGTCCCGGAAGAATTTTCAAGATAAAAAGGTTGGTGACTGGTCTAGCGAAGAAGAAGATAGTGTAGTAGATTGATAGAACAAAGTAGGAATGAAAAAGAACAAAGGAGAAAGATCGCGCCATTGGGAATTTAATGCACTAAATTTCCAAAAAGTGTGGATATTATTTATACTGAACCCCGGCGGCACCCCCACGGGGGAACATGAAAAATAATATTTAAGAGTAAAATATAAATGAGAGGGAGGGAGAGGGAGGATGAGAGCAGCTAGGCAGGGGGTGGGGCGCGTGCGGTGTGACGACGGTGGTCTGAATCAGAAAAGGTGGAATGATGCTGGTGATGAGAGACCAGATCAAACATTTTAATGGAAGAAATGAGTTTTTAAGTTGAACTTGAAAGTGGCTATGTTCGGAGAGCTGCGAAGAGAGAGAGAGAGAGAGAGAGGGGGGGGGGGGAGGGGGGAAGAGAGTTCCAAGTTGAAGGACCAAGCACTGAGAAGAATCGACAGCATGCAGTGGCGATTTTGTAGCGGGGTATTTGTAACATGAGGATGTCAGAGGAAGAACGAATATTTTTAGATGGCTTGTAGAAGTGAATGTTCTGGGTGAGGTAGGAAGGGGCTAATCCATGGACGCACTTGTAACAGAAAGTACAGCTTTTGTAGGTAATCCTCTGAGATACAGGAAGACGGTGGAGAGAATGTAGGAATGGTGTGATAGGTTACGATAAGATTTGTTTTCTTTTTAAGAACCAGATGAGAGAGGTTCTTGGTAGCTTTGAACATTATATTTATCCTAATTCCTATGTTATTTTCTGTCTAGTAACGATAGCTTATTTATTTAAAAAAATAAATAAATATCAGTATCATTAGCAATCGAACAATTAAAGGTTTCAGAATGATATTTGCTTCCAAAATTTAACCCGTAATACTTCATGTCGGAGGAATATATCTTGTTGCCAGTGAACAGTCTTGTTATTTCATAGAGTCTTGATGTATATTTATATTCTTATCATTTGCATTTCAGGATTGTATTTGGTTTTCATTGCAACATAAATGGCTGTATATAGTTCATGTGATGGGTACTAAAGATTAGTTGAATTGAATTGAATTGAATTGAATAATAGCAACAAAAGCTGGTCAAATAGTTTTGGTAGCTAACCTTTAATAAAGCTAGTAACATCGCTACGATAAATCAGTAAACAGATTTTAAGTAAGAGTGCGGTTTTAGGTGTTGCTGCTATAGCTTGATCAACAGACACCCAACAACAGATGCTTACCTAAAATTATTTTTTGTCACTAACAATACCTGTTCTAGTAGTTTATATGTGGAGCCTATAATATAAGAGAATCAACTTTAATTTAATTAAACAATCGAACAGTAAAAAGATTTAAGAGCAAAAAGCATATTATAGTCTGAGCTACCCTGTGTTAATTTCGGTGTATATAACATTTCGCTGACTGATCAAGTAGGTGTGTAATCTATTTCTAAACCGTAGTGTAGACTATCGCTGCGATCAAACAGTAAGTAAACAGGTTTTGAGTAAGAGGCGATGTTGTGGTTTTAAGGGTAGATAGAGTCGTGTTATGGGTTGCGTTAGCTTGGGCATGTGACACTCGACAAGAGATTATAATAACCAGCCGTCTACTGTGTAGCTAGCATTTCTTTTCTTAACAATACGTGTACACGTTCTCCCTGACCAACAGTGAGTTGGGTTAAAGTAATGTGAAACAAGTATTAAGTGACACACCTACCTACCGGTCACGATAATAACCTGTCAACGCATTAAGCTTGTAGGCTTACGATTCATCTCATTTATGTTGCTATGATATGACCTCTCCTCTCTAGAATTATACCCCCTTCCTTTTTTCTACCACTGCTGCTACTACTACTACTAGCACTACTACTACTACTACTACTACTACTACTACTACTACTACTACTACTACTACTACTACTACTACTACTACTACTACTACTAATATGATATGATCTCTCCTCCCTATAATAATCTTCTTTACTACTTCTACTACTACTAGGCTTCATTCAGATTCAGATTCAGATTCAGAAAACTTTATTATCTCCAAGGAGAAATTCTAACATGGATTTGCTGTCAGCAAAAGGTAATAAAATGTAACAATACTATAAACATGTAAGCATGTACGTGCAATCACGCTTATGTACATATTAACAAGAACATTTCCGACACATTGTAAAACTTAAAATACATATCACACTACATGTCCTTATTGCACTTCAACATAAATAAATAAAACACCTACCCACAAACACACACACCCACACACACACATCCACACACACATGGGTTAGACATTAGATTATATTACACCAAAATTATAAACGTTATAAAGCATCTTAAAAAAATATACAATCATCAAACTCTGCGTATCATTCTAACACTGACAATCACAGATTTTAAAACTTATGCATTAGTTAACTTACATACTGAGTAGTTGAAAAATTGCTGCATATTATAAAATTCTTACTACTACTGCTTACTACTACTACTACTGCTACTGCTGCTACTACTACTACTATCATCATCATCATCATCATCATTGCCATGTCTTATAGTTATTGTAATGTTTACTAGTTGGTCTACGCACTACGTTACTACTGACCGATTTTCCCAGTCCTTCATTTGTCAACGCATAACCATTGACAGCCAAACTGTGTAACCTGCTGGTATTTTGTGCAACGTGGCGGCAGGGATAGCTCAGTGGTCAGAGCGCACGACTTGTGTGAGTGCGTCTTGGGCGACGTGGGTTCGAATCCTGACTTCAGCAAACTATTCTGTGATTGCTGGATATTACGGGCCAGCGCCTTGAGAAGCTCTCTGAGCTTGTAAGTGCGCTATATAAAAGAAATATCTTTTAACGTTTAGCAATCGTGCTCTTTCTTCGTGAAACCTCTTAATCCATCCATCCTCTACCCTCTTTCCTGACTGATCTTCCCTGCTCCTTCGGATAGGAGTATAAACCGAGGTCTATTCTGTATCACGCATGCATTCCACCGCCCGGACTGTAAAAATCCTGACGCTCATGTCCTAGACGAGAGAGTGCCGGTAACGCTAATACACCTAACCTGCACTAAATAAGCCTCGTTCTCGTCCCTATGCTGTTCCAAAATCTCTTTTGGGGGTGGCAAATATTAGACACAAAAATATGACTATGTAAATTAACAGGGACATTTTAGCGTGAATTACACTTTAATAAGTGTTTGTATTTTGTTTCATTTTCTCTCGCAATTTTGATCTGGATCGAAGGTGGACTTTAACGTCTCTGGTAGGCTATAAATGTACCGTAGACGAAAACATTTTTGAATCTGAACGAGTCATAAACACAACCCAGAGTTTGCTCCCTTGCACATTTACTGTTCTTCCATCCCTCACCTCTCTACCCCTCTCTCTCTCTCCACCCCCCCCCCCCCACACACACCCCTTAGTTTATCCTCATGACTTCCTAAAGTAATCCTGGCTGTCAGCTAACTCGGCACGCCACCGCCTGACAGACGAGTGCAAGTGACAGATGAAGGTGAATGGAAGAACAAAGCACATGTTTGCTAAAGATTCATGCTTAAACGTAAGATAGAAAGCGCCACACTGAACACAAACTGTTGTGCAACGACACTTGCTAAATTTAAAAGGAGCTATATAAGGACTTTTGTATTTTGTTTTAACAGCTAGCAGTGTTAGAAGGTGTTACAGTGCAAAGTAGAAATGTTTAACAACATGTCTTTGGAGAGTACTGGTAAATAAGTCTCTTAGTCTTGCTTCATCGGCTATGCATGTAAAAAAAAAGAAAACATTGTCTTCAATGAACTGAGTGTACATAAGGCAAATGTCTGTTGTTGTTGTGGTTTTTTTTTTCGAACCAAAAAGATTGTAATGTAATGTATTGTGTAAGTAAAATCCGGTATACTCTATAGACAAATAGTCTCAGAGCACGCTAAACTCAGAAGAACAGAAGTAAGCGAACACTGCATGAAATATAAAGCAAGCAAAAGGGGAAGGGGGGAGGGGGAGGGGGGAGTGGGAGTAAGGAGGGAAGCGGTGGGGGGAGGGGGTAAAGATTTAAAAGACAAACAACTTTACAATACATGCCTATGAGGTATGCTGACGTCCCTAGCATGTAGCACAGCTGAAATATTTGTGTCTACATAGCATCTGGAAATTCAGTACAAGTTGTTGCAAGTATAATACTCTAAACTGCTGTTAGTAAAACCGAAACTACTACGACGACGATGCTATTGATGATGCTACTGATGATGAGGAGGAGGAGGAAGAGGAGGAGGAGAAAAAGAAGGAGAAGGAGGAGGAGGATGGTAACGAAAACGACGATGATAATGATGCTGATGTCGCGGATGGTGGATTTAACAAATATCTGACTGAATAATATTATAGAATAAAGAATTAGACAGAAATACATTTACGAATGCGTGCTCTCCGTTTACCTCACTCACATGCATTAAGTTTATTTTGACGGTTAACGATTCAGACTTTATAGAAAACAAATATCACACATCACGCAACCAGAAACAATATATATCTAAGATAATACACACATCCAAGTCAAAGAGAGATTTGTTCGACGGATTATAAAATAAGTTAATTTCAGAATACAGTAAATCATGAATACACAGTCGATCATGAAATCCCAAGATGATACCATACAGTAATCAATACACAATCTTTCTCATACACAGATGACTCACTTGATGGTTCTTGAGAATACGAAACACAGTCAAAATAAGAATTCACAAAACACAAAGACGAGGATTATCCTCTTGTGGAAAACACGCTGATTATAACAACGACGATAATCCTATTGGGGGATTAGGTATATAATAATGCCTTCACTGTATTCCACTGGGGAAATATAATTAAACAAAATCAACCACGCAGAATATTCACTATTATATTTCAATTCACTGCTGTAATATAATTATTTAGAAATAAACGACGCAGAAAAATCCTCGCCTTCGGATTGACTCCTCTCGGGGAAAGATTCAGGTAGACTCAGCATCTGTAGTGTTAGATCTACTCCGTACACAGCCTGTAGATCTCATAGTCCGCTCTGAAAATGTTATTCACTTTATCAAGTCCCACATAATACAAAAGTACATACTATTATCGGACTAAATAAATAAAAGATCGATACAAACAAATATTATTTCTTAAACCAACGATTCGTGCAAAACAATCAGCAACTGTCCCACGGCACGACAGTACAGAGTCTATTGAAAGAAACATGAAAGAAACAATCTATCCTATCCTATCCTATCCTATCCTATCCTATCCTATCCTATCCTATCCTATCCTATCCTATTCCACAACTCGGAGGTCGTAGGGGCACCACAGATGATCGTTTAACCAGCATACTCCATCTTTCCGTGTCCTCAGCAACCCTGATGGATTCGCTTAGTGTCAAAACAGTTCATTCTCGAATGTTGTCCTCCCACCTCTTTTTCGGTCTCCCTCTTCTTCTATCTCCTTGCAGGATGGTCTTTGCAAGACCTGATGATCTGGTGACGTGGCCATACCATCGGAGTTTCCGTTTTTTCACCACTGTGAGCAGGTCATCGTGTTCTCCAATGGGTTGTGTGATGGTCTGTCGGACTTCGTCGTTGGTGATGTGCTGGGTATAAGAAAGCAACAAAGGTATAGAAATAAAAATGTACTAGCTTACTGAAAAAATTATTCAAGAATATTATTGTATAGATATACAATCTCAAACAATAATAAGAAATAATTGTAACTACCTGTTGGCTTTATACCTAACAGAGCGAAAAACAACGGGATATGCTTTCAAAGATGTGTATGCCAGTGTTTAGAACGAACGCAAAATTTACGACACAATCAATCACAATTTTTGTAACCCCAAAAACAATATGACAAAGCTATTACAGGTACATGAAACACCTATTCCTATTTTATCATATCCTATCCCGTAACTCGAAGGTCGTTGGGACACCACAGATGATCGTTTAACCAGCGTACTCCATCTTTCTCTGTCCTCAGCAACCCTGATTGTTTCGCTCAGTGTCAAGCCAGTCCAATCTCAAATGTTGTCCTCCCACCTCATTTTATGTCACCATCTTCTTCTGCCTCCTTGCACCATGCCTTGCAGAATGGTCTTTGGAAGGCCCGATGCTCTGCTGACGTTGCCATACCATCGGAGTTTCGTTTCTTTACCACTGTGAGCATGTCATCGTGTTGTCCAGTGGCTTGTGTGATAGTCTGTCGGACTTCGTCGTTGGTGATGTGCTGAGTATAGGAAATGCCAGAAGTTTTCTGTAGCACCTCAACTCCATGCTTTGTATTCTTCGTTGTAGGTCTGCTGTGAGGGTCCATGTTTTGCAAGCGTATAGGAAGATGGAGATGACAAGGGAGCGCAGCAGCCTCACATTGGAGTGCCCTGTCTTTCCAAATGGGCTTCAACCTTGTCAGGGCAGCAGTTGTTTGTGCTATCCTGGATGGGTCTTCCTGTTGGGACCCATTGTGTGATACCATGGCTCCAAAAAATTTGAATTTATGTACCACATTGAGGGATTGGCCTTGAGCTTTGATGTCAGTGTTGATACCGTTGGTGTTGTTGATCATTTTGGTCTTCTCTGCACTTATTTCGATTCCAAAGGCTCTGGAGGTGGTGTCAAGCCTCTGTGCCACTGTCATTACTCTTCCCAAAAGGGTAACCTTCAGGAGTGTGAAAACTACTGCACCATCAGACTCATCAGCCATCCCAGCAAAGCACTTATGAAAATAATACTCAAAAGATGGAAACCCCAAGCAGAACAAATCATAGCTGAACAAGCAGGGTTCAGCGCAGGGCGAAGTAACACAGCAGATTTTTAACCTCAGAATGATCTGCGAGAAATACATACAGCAACAACAATATCATGTGTTTGTAGACTTCAAGAAAGCGCTTGACCGAGTCTGGCATGCAGCTCTGTGGGCAACCATCACCTATCCTATCCTATCCTATCCTATCCTGTCCCGTAACCCGAAGGTCGTAGGGGCACCACAGATGATCGTTTAACCAGCATACTCCATCTTTCTCTGTCCTCAGCAGCCCTGATGGCTTCGCTCAGTGTCAAACCAGTCCATTCTCGAATGTTGTCCTCCCACCTCTTTTTCGGTCTCCCTCTTCTTCTACCTCCTTGCACTGTGCCTTGCAGAATAGTCTTTGCAAGGCCTGATGATCTGGTGACGTGGCCATACCACCGAAGTTTCCGTTTCTTCACCACTGTTAGCAGGTCATCGTGTTGTCCAATGGCTTGTGTGATGGTCTTTCGGACTTCGTCGTTGGTGATGTGTTGGGTATAGGAAATGCCCAGAAGTCTTCTGTAGCACCTCATCTCCATGCTTTGTATTCTTCGTTGGAGATCTGCTGTGAGGGTCCATGCTTCGCAAGCATATAGGAAGATGGAGATGACAAGGGAGCGCAGCAGTCTTACTTTGGAATGTAGACTGATGGTCCTGTCTTTCCAAATGGGCTTCAACCTTGTCAGGGCAGCAGTTGTTTGTGCGATCCTGGAGAGGACTTCCTGTCGGGACCCATTGTCTGATACAATGGCTCCTAAATATTTGAAGCTATGCACTGTGTCGAGGGATTGGCCTTGGACTTTGATGTCCGTATTGATGCCATTGGTGTTGTTGGTCATCATTTTGGTCTTCTCTGCACTTATTTCCATTCCATAGGCTTTGGAGGTGGTGTCAAGCCTCTGTACCAGCTGTTCAAGTTCTTGTTCCTCTCCAGCCAATCCATCAATGTCATCCGCAAAACGAAGATTGGAGATTGCTCTACCCCCTATGCTGACTGTGCCTTCATGGTCTGCAAGAGCATCCGACATGATGCGCTCTAGGAAGATGTTGAAGAGTGTTGGAGAGAGTAGGCATCCTTGACGCACACCGATTGTTGTTCTGAACCAATTCCCGATGGCTCTGTTGTGGAGGACTGCACTGGTAGCCTTGTCATACAGGCTTTTGATGACTTCAATAATTTTAGGGCTGATGTTGTACACTTTCATTGTTGCCCATAGAGCTGCATGCCAGACTCGGTCAAACGCCTTCTTGAAGTCTATGAACACATGATATAGATGTTGTTGGTGCTGTAGGTATTTCTCACAGATTATTCTGAGGTTGAAAATCTGCTCAGTGGTACTTCGCCCTGCCCTGAATCCTGCTTGTTCTTCAGCTATGATTTGTTCAGCTTGGGGTTTCAACCTGTTGAGTATTATTTTCAGGAGGACCTTGCTGGGATGGCTGATGAGGCTGATGGTCCGGTAATTTTCACACTCCTGAAGGTTACCTTTTTTGGGAAGAGTGATGACAAGCGACTGGGTCCATGGTATAGGCCACTCCCCACTCTGCCAGATCTTGTTACAGATAATGGTGAGGGCATCAATCATCGCTTCTCCTCCTGCTTGTAGCAGTTCGGCGGGTATGTTGTCCACTCCCGCTGACTTCCCTTTCTTTAGCGCTTGCACTGCTGCCTCAACTTCTTCCCGGAGAATTGGGAGGATTTCTTCTTCTTCTCTGTTCTCGGGACATGCTAGAACTGATGGGTCTCCATTTGGTGTATGGTTGTAAAGGTCAGAGCAGTACTCTGTCCATCTGTCCAAGACTTCTTGTTCTTCTGTAAGGCATATGCCAGACTTGCTTTGGATAGTGGAGACTTTGGGCTGTTTGACACTTGTCAGCCGCTTCACAGTCTGGTAGGCCTTCTTGCTGTTGTTCTTGTTCAGACTGTTCTCTATTTCCTGGCATTGATCTTCTATCCAGTTCTCCTTTGCTGTGAGCATGCCTTTTCGGATGTCATTGTTGATTTTTCGGTAGACATCAGCTCCCTGTGAGGTGTTCTTTTTCTTTTTCATCTCTCTTCGTTTATCACACAGATCCAAAAGTTCAGGTGTGATCCACAGCTTCTTCTTTGGTCGGTGCTTGCCAAGGATCTCAGTGGCGACATCTGTCACAGCTGAGTTGAAGGTGGTGGTCATGGTGTTGACATCTACTTCACCAGCCCCCAAAATGAGCAGTGGTGCAAATTTCCCTCCAATTGTGGCCTGAAATAGTTCTGCCACCTCCGGGTCTTGCAGTTTGTCCAGGTCGAACTTCAGTCTAGTGCACTTTGCTGTATTTACTCTCTTCAAGTGGAGCCGGAAAGACATCATCACGAGATCGTGGTCACTTCCGATGTCTGCTCCTGGAAAAGTACGTGTCCTGCCAATGTTGATGCTTGATCTGAAGCGTTTCTTGACCATGATGTAGTCTATTTGGTTGTGATGCTCCCCGCCAGGACTGGCAACCATCACCCCTAGCATTAAAGTCATGAAAAGCCTTTAAGACAAGACTACTAGCGCAGTCTTCCATAACAGCGCCATCAGGAACTGGTTCAGAACAACAATCGGCGTGATTCAAGGATGCCTACTCTCTCCAACACTCTTCAACATCTTCCTGGAGCGGATCATGTCAGATACCCTTGTAGATCACGAAGGCACGGTCGGATTAGGGGGTAGAACAATCTCCAACCTCCGGTTTTGCAGATGACGTTGATGGAATGGCTGGAGAGGAACAAGAACTTGAAAAGCTGGGACAGGAAAAACTAGAATATAAAATTATAAAGTGAAAAAATGTTACCTTATTATGCAATTCGTGACAGCCGATTACGGCGACGATGATGATAGTGACAATGATAATGTTACACTCGGTTTGATGATGGTGTTTTTCTTTATCAGTAGTGGATTCAGCCCCAATGCTGAAATACTGATGAGTGTAGCTCAGATTCGTTTATTCACGCAACCCGCTCAAGGAGCATACAAGCCACTAAGTCGACGTATGAAGTTTTCCACTTTTTATTCAGCACACACCAACAACTGCATACAATTCTCAACTCAACTCAACAACTTTCACAGCAACTCTCTTCACAACACACAAAGCATCGAATATATAATTTTTTTCTATCCTTCGAGATGACGACAGTTTGTTCTAGAAATGACGCATTACAACTAACCAATCAGAATTAAAGATCGTCATCACTGACTTACGTCATTCATCTCTCCACACATACCCCGAACCTTCTCTTTCTTCGACAATCGTCCCGAAACTTCGATCGATAGTAAACAAGGAGATCCAGAGTATTCTCCGACAATATCGACCAACGAAAATTATCCACGTTATACAAAGCCTCTCCTAACAACAATGCAAACTCAAATCAAAGGTAAATAAACTCCATTATTGAATACTTTGCAAAACGAAACGATTAGATCTATCGTGCGCGTTTTAGACATACTTTCGTTCGTTTCAACGTAACATAACCCCCCACTCAAGAAGAAATTTACCCAATTTCTTTCAACAACGTTGAAACGTAATGCACAAACAAAGTTCAGAATTAAAACTTATTTCAGACTGTCTGAATACTGCCAATGTTCACAGTTCATTCACACAGAATCAAAGTTTCTCATCTGCAAGTCTTTCTGGATACTGTCAATGTTCACAGTTCATTCACACAGAGTCAATGTTTCTCATCTGCAAATCTTTCTGGATACTGTCAATGTTCACAGATCATTTACCCAGTCAACGTTTTTCATTTTCAAGTCTGTCATTACCAATATTCTTAGTTCATCCACACAGTCAATATTCTTTCATCTGCAAGGAAACGACGCCCTCGTCAGTTGCGGTTGTCATCGGCCCAGGGTCAAAGACGATGATCTCGTGGGCTTTCCTGGAGTCAGTACATCCTCCGTTGTCTCCTTCTTCCGTCGGATGTCCGACGCAGTCGACGATGTCAGCTCCCAGAATGCATTCGCTGGATCTCACGGTCAGGTTGGCTTCTGCGGGACGGTGGAACAGCTCCCTCAAGGTCTGCAGATGCTCCTTCCAGGTCTGGGTGTGGACTTCATGTTCGACCAAAGTCGTAGAGCCTGGGACATCATTGAAGTTATGGGGAAACTCGCCCACAAGGTCCTTGAGCTCCATCTTTTGACCTTCCGTCAAGTTTGGTCCTAGCTTAACATCATCGATGCCTTCTTTGCTGTAGAAGTCTCCCAGTTCCAACAGTTCCTCGCTGTCAAAGCTGTTATCGATCTCAGCTGCTGTTGCTGCATGCACAGTCTCTGATGGCCTTTCCACGTACAGCTTAAGGAGGTTGGCGTGGTATATCTTGGAATGCTGGCCGACCTTCACCTTATAGTCGTTGATCCCCACCACGGTCTCCACTTCGTACGGGCCTTTCCACTGCATCAGCAACTTATTATGATCGGTAGGTAGCAGCATCAGCACTTTGTTGCCAGGTTTGAACTTCCTGTTCACAGCCCTACGATCATAGTAGTGCTTTCCACAGTCCTGGGACTTCTTCAGGTTTTCTCTGGCTATCTCGAGTGTCTGCTCCAGCTTCTCTCGTAGCTCAAACACGTACTGGTAACTGTTCTTCACCTCTGGGGTCTCTACTTCTTTCGTCCACAGTTCTTTTAGGATGTGCATCGGCCCTCGGATGGTTCTTCCGTACAGCAGCTCGAACGGAGAGAAGCCGGTGGACTCCTGCGGTACTTCTCTGTGGGCGAAAAGTAAGGCGTTAATGTAGCGATGCCATTGTCTGGGCTGCTCGCTGCACAGTTTCTTCAGGGTGGACTTCAGCGTAGCATTGAACTTTTCGACAAGCCCGTTGCACATCGGATGGTAGGGTGTCGTAGTCAAATGCCGGATGCTCAGCAGTCTGTTGACCTCCTTCATGCAGTCAGAGACGAACTGCGTCCCGAGGTCTGTCAGAATTTCTTCAGGCACTCCAAGTCTACTGAACATGTCCACCAGTGCCTCTGCTACAGTTTCAGTGTCAATCTTCTTCAGTGGCACTGCTTCTGGGTACCGATTCGCATAGTCCACTAAAGTCAGTACCCATCGATGACCTTCTTCACTCGGAGGTCTTATTTCGCCGATTAAGTCTAAGGCCACCCTCTTGAAAGGTCGGTCGATCAGAGGCATCCTCTGCATAGGCACTTTCGGGACCCTTCCTCGAGGTATGGTCTTCTGGCAAATGTCACATGATCGGCAGAAACGGCTGACGTCCGCATGAAGTCCTGGCCAGTAGAACACCGCCTGGATTCTATCCGACGTCTTCTTGATACCCAGGTGACCTCCCATGATCGAGTCATGAGCTACTTCCATCACCTGGCGCCTTAGGGGTAACGGTACCAAGACTTGACGTAGTGGTTTCCCTCCGTTGACCCTCGGGTGCTGGAAGATTCGGTACAAGATCTTGGCCTTCACCTCAAAGTAGACTGTACCACTGCCTTTGGTCACGTGGTCTTGGCGGTTCCTGTACTTGTTTAAAGTACTATCAGCTTCCTGGAACTGGATCAGCTTATCTCTGTCCACGATGGCAGCTTTAGAGTTGTCGGCGACCTTCAGTGGCGTAGACGTCTTGTCTCTCTTGGCCTGGGCCCTGGTAGTAACAGCACCGACGATCTCTGGTCGGCAGGGCTGAGCCGGAGTAACCACATTGTCCCGTAGCAGCTCTGTAAGGTCTCCATCGGGAAACGGCAATGGATCCTCCTCCACAACTTCGACGTGTTGAGTTGAGGCAGGACTCCACTCTTGATCGGGGTCATCGGGTCGCCTCGCGCCGTCGATATTCCCGATCATCAAATCATACAGCGGCTTCTTCAGGCAAACCGCTTCGACTTCGCCTATGTAGAAAGGGGTGTTGACATGAATTTTTGCAACTGGCGCTTTCACACATTTGCTGTCAGCCATGAGTGTCCATTTAGAATCGCCAGTGAACTGTTCTTTAGCGATTAGATCTTCTCTGACAATGACCCCACTGCAACCAGAGTCTCTTAGGACAGTCACTTCATGATTTCCGACGCGTCCCTTGGAAACAGGCATGTTCTGGACGGTCACAGCTGCGCTAGCGACGACGGGGATGGATTTCCCGTTGGCAAGGAGAAGTTGGCCATCAGTCATGCACTCTTGCACGTCCGCAGGGGTAGCTGTGCGCTTGGTCTCACTCGGAAGAATGACGCTCCCGCCGCACACTTGATGGTCAGATCTACTGGTTTGCCGTTGATTGGAGAACCGCCTCTGCCGGTTGCCCGCCGCTGCGTTGTCCGTACTGCTCCGCTGTCCGCTACTTTTGTTTTGAGGACAATTAGCCGCCCTGTGGTCTGTAGCGTTGCAGGTGAAACAGCCTCTTGAATGCCCTTCCCTAAGAGGAGGCGTGGAGTCCGTCTGTCTCTGGCTCGTCTGGCTCCCTTGGATCTGGTTCCCATGGTTTGCAGTCTTCTGAAAATGTTTCGTCGCGCTGGGTGGCCCCAGGGTTTTCCCATGAGCGATAAGATATCTCTCAGCAGCCTCAGTCACATCTTTAAGCGTCTGCAGCTTTTGTTCTTCTAAGTGGGTCGCTAGGTCCTTGTGACAGGCATTGAGAAATTGTTCCTTCACGATCAGGTCATGGAGACTGTCGTAAGACTTCCTTTCGCCTGATAACTCCACCCACTTGTGTAGATATGACGACAGGCGCTCCACAAACTGCTTTGGCGTCTCGTCTGACTTAGGCCGGCATTCACGGAAGCGCTTACGGTAGCCCTTCTCTGTAAAGTTGTAGCACTGCAGTAGGGCCTCTTTCAAGACGTCATAGTTTTTGGCGTCATCGTTCGACAGTCTGGTGTAAACTTCGAGCGCTTGCCCTGTCAGAAGTGCACTTAGTCGAATCGCCCAGTCTCGAGGTTGCCAATTGGAGCTTTCGGCGAACCTTTCGAATCTGGCCAGATAGCTGTCGATCTGGTCCTTCCCATCGACGAAAGCTGGCAATTTTGGAGCCGTATGGTCGTTGGTGACTTGTGGCGCATGCTGATTGTTCTGGATACGCGCCAACTCTAGCTGGTATTGACGCTCAGCTTCTAATCGTCTCTCTTCCATCTCTCTTTCTTGACGCCGCTCTTCTCTTTCTTCTCGGCGACGCTGCTCTTCTAATTCTCACTTGACCAACACATTTCCAACATATGCCGCTCTGCCTATTTCGAAATTCACCGCATTAGCTCCATCCGACAATATCTTACAACCGAAACAACCAACACTCTTGTCTGTGCATTTGTTCTATCTAAACTTGACTACTGCAACTCTCTTCTCTCTGGCTCCCCTCTCTACCTTCTTGAAAAACTTCAGAAAGTCCAAAACTCAGCCGCCCGCCTTGTTCTTAAAGCTAAAAAACGAGACCATGCCACCCCTCTACTCCGATCTCTTCATTGGCTCCCTGTTCGAGCTCGCATCTTTTACAAGCTCTCAACTATTGTTTTCAAATTCTTCACTGGTTCTGCCCCCTCATACTTTACTGACCTTCTCTCTGTCTACTCTCCTGCAAGACAACTCCGCTCTTCTTCTCATACAAGACTGCTTTCTATCCCCCGTGTTCACTCAAAGACCTATGGTGAACGATCTTTCTCTTTCTCTGCTGCAACTGCTTGGAACTCACTACCGATGCAACTCCGACATGCTCCATCACTTTCTTCCTTCAAGCGCCAATTAAAGACCCACCTTTTTAACATGCAAACTCAATAATTTTCACCCCCCCTCCCTTCCATCCCCATATGTAATCTTCTACCAAGTCACGTCATCTGTTCATGGATGGTGGCGGCACCTGCTCGGTTCTTGGTATTCATATTATCTGTTGTTTTGCATAGCCATGTGTGTGTGTGTGTGTGTTTTTTTTTTTTTTTTTTTTTTTTTTAAAACTGTAATTATTTAATCATTTGATAAGTGTATACGTGTTCTGTGTGCGTGTGTGTGTGTGTGCACGTGTATTTATGTCAAAGTGGGGACTCGACTGTGTTGATTTAGTCATAAATGGGGTCTTTTGCTAGGACCCCACTTTTTTCCAGGGCCCCACTTTTTTCTAAGTGCGCGGAAGTGCTGTTTTAGTGCATAGCAGTGTACTTTAAGTACATGGCAGTGTAGTTGTAGTGCATGTGCACTACAACTACACTTCGGGCAGTGTAGTTGTAGTGCATGTGCACTACAACTACACTTGCCCAAGTGTAGTTGCAGTGCACATGCACTACAAGTACACTTGACCAAGTGTAGTTGTAGTGCATGTGCACTTAAAGTACACTTGGCCAAGTGTAGTTGTAGTGCATCTTCCAGACGGGTAGGATAAGGAACTTTCCTCGACGATTAGGGTAAGGCAGTGCCTCGACGATTAGGGTAAGGCAGTGCCTCGACGATTAGGGTAAGGCAGTGCCTCGAAAAGGGTTAGGGTCAGGGCTAGTTGCAGCGCTGCAACTAGCCCTGACCCTAACCCTTTTCGAGGCACTGCCTTACCCTAATCGTCGAGGCACTGCCTTACCCTAATCGTCGAGGAAAGTTCCTTATCCTAGCTGTGTTTTTGAACAAACTTGACCTACTTCGTCCTCTATAGGCGAGGAATTAGGTCAAACTTTTTGCGAAAAGGGTGCTTTTTTCAACAAACCTGACCTAGTTCGTCTCTTAGGAGCGAGGAATTAGGTCAAATCCTAGCTGTGTTTTTGAACAAACTTGACCTACTTCGTCCTCTATAGGCGAGGAATTAGGTCAAACTTTTTGCGAAAAGGGTGCTTTTTTCAACAAACTTGACCTAGTTCGTCTCTTAGGAGCGAGGAATTAGGTCAAACTTCTGCCAAAAAGGTGTCTTTTTTGAAGAAATTTGCCTCTTAGGCGGCGAATTAGGTCAAAGGACCCCATTTAAACATGAATACACGAATGTGTGTGTGTGTAGGTGGGTGTGTGTGTGTGTGTGTGTGTGTGATTGCACGTGTGTTGTCAAGCGCGGTGAGCTCGCTTTCCTTACCGTTTGCGAGGTACCGCGCGATATAAATGTACTGTATTATTATTATTATTATTATTATTAATTCTCTTTCTTCACGGCGACGCTGCTCTTCTTTTTCTAGACGCTTCTCTTCTAATTCTCTTTCTTCGCGCCGTCGATGTTCTTCTCTTTCTTCACGCAATATTCTCTCCTGGCATTTGACGTACTCCGTCAGCTGTTTGCCTTTTAGATTTAGTTCAACCCCTTTCTGCCAGAAGTCAGCCATCTTGATGCTTCTGGAAAGTTCTTTTCTGGAAAGTTCTTGACTGTGCTGTACCTTTCTAGACTGTTCTAGAACAGCACGCTCTCTGCAGTAGCGCTGATGCTTGTCACTAGTCGCCTTCGCTGACGCAGGCCCCGCTGTCCTCGTCGTATGCGACGCTGCACCACGCTGGTGTTGATGTACACGCTCCTGTGCTGAAGTAGACGCGACGTCCGCTCGCCGCTCTCTGTAACACTGGCGATGTAGCTCCGAGACTGTCCCTCGACGTAGTCTTACGGCAGCCACGTAGTCCCGATCTGTTGTTCGCTCACGAAGCAACTCTTCAGCGACTACACGCCCTTGCAGTCAACCCGAACCTATCGGTGATGTAGTCCCAGTATGTTGGCCCCTCTCGACGCAACTCGTTGGCGGCTACCCTCGATGACTGCCTCTCGTAACGTTGACTCGCTTGTTGTAGCAGTTGAACCCTTGGCTATGGCGTGAATCGCGGCTTGACCCCCAAAATGTTACACTCGGTTCGATGATGGTGTTTTTCTTTATCAGTAGTGGATTCAGCCCCAATGCTGAAATACTGATGAGTGTAGCTCAGATTCGTTTATTCACGCAACCCGCTCAAGCAGCATACAAGTCACTAAGTCGACGTATGAAGTTTTCCACTTTTTATTCAGCACACACCAACAACTGCATACAATTCTCAACTCAACTCAACAACTTTCACAGCAACTCTCTTCACAACACACAAAGCATCGAATATATAATTTTTTTCTATCCTTCGAGATGACGACAGTTTGTTCTAGAAATGACGCATTACAACTAACCAATCAGAATTAAAGATCGTCATCACTGACTTACGTCATTCATCTCTCCACACATACCCTGAACCTTCTCTTTCTTCGACAATCGTCCCGAAACTTCGATCGATAGTAAACAAGGAGATCCAGAGTATTCTCCGACAATATCGACCAAAGAAAATTATCCAAGTTATACAAAGCCTCTCCTAACAACAATGCAAACTCAAATCAAAGGTAAATAAACTCCATTATTGAATACTTTGCAAAACGAAACGATTAGATCTATCGTGCGCGTTTTAGACATACTTTCGTTCGTTTCAACGTAACAGATAATAATGTTGGCGACAGACAACGTCGGGGTTCTTGTTCTTCGTCGTCTTCTTCACCTCCTTCTCCTCCTTCTTCGTGCTCCTCTCCCCATCTTGATCTCTTCCGCCTCTTTCCCTTCCTCATTCTTCGTATTCATCCATTCTTCTACTTTGTGTGCCTATAAGTCGTTGTAACTTACACAAATTATAAATCCATAAGTTAAGTTAAAGGACAATTTCTATAATAAAACTTTACAAACATGTGTGGATTCGGACAATATGTTTATTCTTTCAAAAGGTCTGAAAAGCCTGCGACTGCGACGACGGAGAACAACAACGTCGGAGAACAACAACGAAAAAGGAGATGACAACGTTTGCGACGACGACGACGACAACGACGACGACGACGACGAAGAAGAAGAAGAAGAAGAAGAAGAAGAAGAAGAAGAAGAAGAAGAAGAAGAAGAAGAAAAAAAAAAACTACGCCGTCATTTCCAACGACGAATGAGAAGAAGGAAGAAGAAGAAGAAGATTAAAAAGAAGAAGAAGAAGAAGAAGAAGAAGAAGAAGAAGAAGAAGAAGAAGAAGAAGAAGAAGAAGAAGAAAAAGAAGAAGAAGAAGAAGAAGAAGAAGAAGAAGAAGAAGAAGAAGAAGAAGAAGAACTACGCCGTCATTTCCAACGACGAATGAGAAGAAGGAAGAAGAAGAAGAAGAAGATTAAAAAGAAGAAGAAGAAGAAGAAGAAGAAGAAGAAGAAGAAGAAGAAGAAGAAGAAGAAGAAGAAGGAAGAAGAAGAAGAAGAAAAAGAAGAAGAAGAAGAAGAAGAAGAAGAAGAAGAAGAAGAAGAAGAAATACGGTGACAACAACAACAACAACAACAACAAAAACAACAACAACAACAACAACAAGAGACAGCGAACGGACGGTGTCGGCGACCACAACGACGGTGTCGGCGACCACAACGACGACGTCGAGGGATGTGAGGGGGGAGGAGGGGAGGGGAGGAAAGAGAACAAGAAGACATGGAAAACCAAATGCTGACAACAAGCAGGGAAGAAGGAAAGATCAATTTTAAAAGAGGCAGACAAAGCTTTTGTATGACAAGCGTCACCCTTCTCCTTTTCCGTTGCATGGCCGGTGTTTGCACAAGGTTGAGCCCAGGGTATCAAAGACCGCTGGGATCTAACCCTTCCCAGGGATTTGATTACTCTGTTCTTTTGATACTTGTAGTATGGCTAGATACTCAGCATATATAGGATTGCTGCCAAGACAAATCAACTTTCAGCCATAGCGTGCGTCCCCTTCTGTCCTTGTGCTGTCTTTCTTTGTTCACATTTTTTTTTCTCTTTCCCCTTCATTCTACCTTCATCCTTTTTGTTCAGTCTGTCCTTTCATCAATTCATATTTCATACAAAATCTTGTTTGCAGTTGTTAGCTTAGTTGTATTGGAATAGGAGTTTTGTATGGTTTTGTAGAGGTTGGAGTTATTGGGGATTTTCCCCCCTCCTATCAGAGTTTCCATGGCAGGCAAAAGCGTTCATCATTTATAAAAGTGTTGGTCTGCATGCATTTGGACATCTAGAACTGGCAAGGTAAAACAGCGAATGAATGAATCTTTAATTTTAGTAGTTTGACATCGCAGCGAGGAAGAGTAGATAATAAACACGACCCTCATAACTTACGCTGGCTCGATTCCCGCAAGGGGCGAACGTATGTGACTTAGGTACGAGACTATTGAGGTCACCGAGGGTTTTCTCCGGGCACTCCGGTTTCC